>OVBN01000160.1:0-36879 GCA_900406565.1 Turritis glabra | reverse complement strand
ACCACTTTCCTCCATTTTCGCCAAGTCTCTTCGTGAGCTTCAATCCTCCATTCCAGCTAACTTTTAGACCTAAAATGACTCAAAATAAAATAAAAAAACTCGATAATTACTACAAAACAAAGGTTAGAATGCGTCAAAATACGCATTATATCATTTCCCCCAGACTTAGATCTTTGTTTGTCCTCAAACAAATTGAAGACCAAGTGAAAGAGAAGGATTTGAAAACGCGGGAACTCTCTCATCCTCTGTGAACCGAGTAAACAACCTCAACCTGCACACCCATAATTCAGAATATGAATAGCAAAGCTTTACCAAAACTTCAAACACATTCTCAAACCTAGTTTCATTTTTCAAACATAAACTCTTCACATTCATTAAAGGTTGCGTGAGCTTCTCGCTACAACATATTCAGGTTAGAAGACGTTAAGATATAAGGCTATTGAAGAGGTGAAGTTCAGAGTATTTAAGGGTTACCCGGGCTCGTTGAGGATGCAGGATATCGCACAAAATTGTAAGAGAAATGGTTCCATTTGAGTTCCACATTCTCTAAACCACTTTTCCTCCATATTTCGCCAAGTCTCTCCGTGAGCTTCAATCCTCCATTCCAGCCACCTTTTAGACTAAAATGACTCAAAATAAAATAAAAACTCGATAATTACCTACAAAACAAAGGTTAGAATGCGTAAAAAACGCATTATATAATTCCCAGACTTAGATCTTTGTTTGTCCTCAAACAAATTGAAGACCAAGTGAAGAGAAGGTTTGAATGCGGGAACTCTCTCATCCTCAGTGAAACCGAGTAACCAACCTCAACCTGCAGACCACATAATCCAGAATATGAATAGCAAAGCTTTACCAAAACCTCTCAACACATTCTCAACCTAGTTTCATTTTCTAAACATAAACTTTCACATTCATTAAAGGTTGCGTGAGCTTCTGCTACAACCACTATTCAGGTTAGACGACGCTAAGAGGATATTTAAGGCTATTGAGAGGTGAAGTTCAGAGTGTTTAAGGGTTACCCGCGCTCGTAAGGATGCAGGATATCGCAAAAAATTGTAAGAGAGAATGGTTCCATTTGAGTTCCACATTCTCTAACCACTTTTCCTCTATTTTCGCCAAGTCTCTCCGTGAGCTTCAATCCTCCATTCCAGCCACCTTTTACACCTAAAATGACTCAAAATAAAATAAAAGACTCGATAATACTACAAAACAAAGGTTAGAATGCGCAAAAACGCATTATATCAATTCCCCAGACTTAGATCTTTGTTTGTCCTCAAACAAATTGAAGACCAAGTGAAAGAGAAGGGTTTGAAAACGCGGGAACTCTCTCATCCTCATGAACCGAGTAAACAACCCTCAACCTAAGACCACATAATCCAGAATATGAATAGCAAAACTTTACCAAAACCTCTCAACACATTCTCAACCTAGTTTCATTTTCTAAACATAAACTCTTCACATTCATTAAAGGTTGCGTGAGCTTCTCGCTACAAGCACTATTCAGGTAGACGACGCTAAGGATTTAAGGCTATTGAGAGGTGAAGTTCAGAGTGTTTAAGGTTACCCGGCGCTCGTAGAGGATGCAGGATATCGCAAAAATTTGTAAGAGAGAATGGTCCATTTGAGTTCCACATTCTCTAAACCACTTTTCCTCCATTTTCGCCAAGTCTCTCCGTGAGCTTCAATCCTCCATTCCAGCCACCTTTTAGACCTAAAATGACTCAAAATAAAATAAAAGACTCGATAATACCTACAAAACAAAGGTTAGAATGCGCAAAAATGCATTATATCAATTCCCAGACTTAGATCTTTGTTTGTCCTCAAACAAATTCAAGACCAAGTGAAAGAGAAGGGTTTGAAAATCGCGGGAACTCTCTCATCCTCAGTGAACCGAGTAAACAACCCTCAAACTTCAGAATCAAAGCATAATTCAAATACAAACATAAATTTTAAAGTTTGGTAAGCTTCTGCTACAAGCACTATTCAGGTAGACGACGCTAAGGGATTTAAGGCTATTGAGAGGTGAAGTTCAGAGTGTTTAAGGGTTACCCGGCGCTCGTAGAGGATGCAGGATATCGCAAAAATTGTAAGAGAGAATGGTTCCATTTGAGTTCCACATTCTCTAAACCACTTTCCTCCATTTTCACCAAGTCTCTCCGTGAGCTTCAATCCTCCATTCCAGCCACTTTTAGACCTAAAATGACTCAAAATAAAATAAAAACTCGATAAATTACCTACAAAACAAAGGTTAGAATGCGTCAAAACGCATTATATCAATTTCCCAGACTTAGATCTTTGTTTGTCCTCAAACAAATTCAATACCAAGTGAAGAAGGGTTTGAAAACGCGGGAACTCTCATCCTCAGTGAACCGAGTAAACAACCTCAACCTGCAGCACCAAATAATCCAGAATATGAATAGCAAAGCTTTACCAAAACCTCTCAACACATTCTCAACCTAGTTTCATTTTCCAAACATAAACTCTTCACATTCATTAAAGGTTGCGTGAGCTTCTCGTTTTGAGTTTTCCACATTCTCTAAACCACTTTTCCTCCATTTTCGCCAAGTCTCTCCGTGAGCTTCAATCCTCCATTCCAGCCACCTTTTAGACCTAAAATGACTCAAAATAAAATAAAAACTCGATAATACCTACAAAACAAAGGTTAGAATGCGTCAAAAACGCATTATATCAATTCCCCAGACTTAGATCTTTGTTTGTCCTCAAACAAATTGAAGACCAAGTGAAAGAGAAGGGTTTGAAAACGCGGGAACTCTCTCATCCTCAGTGAACCGAGTAAACAACCCTCAACCTGCAGACCACATAATCCAGAATATGAATAGCAAAGCTTTACCAAAACCTCTCAACACATTCTCAACCTAGTTTCATTTTCCAAACATAAACTCTTCACATTCATTAAAGGTTGCGTGAGCTTCTCGCTACAAGCACTATTCAGGGTAGACGACGCTAAGGGATTTAAGGCTATTGAGAGGTGAAGTTCAGAGTGTTTAAGGGTTACCCGGCGCTCGTAGAGGATGCAGGATATCGCAAAAATTGTAAGAGAGAATGGTCCATTTGAGTTCCACATTCTCTAAACCACTTTTCCTCCATTTTCGCCAAGTCTCTCCGTGAGCTTCAATCCTCCATTCCAGCCACCTTTTAGACCTAAAATGACTCAAAATAAAATAAAAACTCGATAATTACCTACAAAACAAAGGTTAGAATGCGTCAAAAATGCATTATATCAATTCCCCAGACTTAGATCTTTGTTTGTCCTCAAACAAATTCAAGACCAAGTGAAAGAGAAGGTTTGAAAACGCGGGAACTCTCTCATCCTCAGTGAACCGAGTAAACAACCCTCAACCTGCAGACCACATAATCCAGAATATGAATAGCAAAGCTTTACCAAAACCTCTCAACACATTCTCAACCTAGTTTCATTTTCCAAACATAAACTCTTCACATTCATTAAAGGTTGCGTGAGCTTCTCGCTACAAGCACTATTCAGGGTAGACGACGCTAAGGGATTTAAGGCTATTGAGAGGTGAAGTTCAGAGTGTTTAAGGGTTACCCGGCGCTCGTAGAGGATGCAGGATATCGCACAAAATTGTAAGAGAGAATGGGTCCATTTGAGTTCCACATTCTCTAAACCACTTTTCCTCCATTTTCGCCAAGTCTCTCCGTGAGCTTCAATCCTCCATTCCAGCCACCTTTTAGACCTAAAATGACTCAAAATAAAATAAAAGACTCGATAATTACCTACAAAACAAAGGTTAGAATGCGCAAAAATGCATTATATCAATTCCCAGACTTAGATCTTTGTTTGTCCTCAAACAAATTCAAGACCAAGTGAAAGAGAAGGGTTTGAAAACGCGGGAACTCTCTCATCCTCAGTGAACCGAGTAAACAACCCTCAACCTGCAGACCACATAATCCAGAATATGAATAGCAAAGCTTTACCAAAACCTCTCAACACATTCTCAACCTAGTTTCATTTTCCAAACATAAACTCTTCACATTCATTAAAGGTTGCGTGAGCTTCTCGCTACAAGCACTATTCAGGGTAGACGACGCTAAGGGATTTAAGGCTATTGAGAGGTGAAGTTCAGAGTGTTTAAGGGTTACCCGGCGCTCGTAGAGGATGCAGGATATCGCACAAAATTGTAAGAGAGAATGGTCCATTTGAGTTCCACATTCTCTAAACCACTTTTTCCATTTTCGCCAAGTCTCTCCGTGAGCTTCAATCCTCCATTCCAGCCACCTTTTAGACCTAAAATGACTCAAAATAAAATAAAAGACTCGATAATTACCTACAAAACAAAGGTTAGAATGCGTCAAAAACGTATTATATCAATTCCCCGACTTAGATCTTTGTTTGTCCTCAAACAAATTCAAGACCAAGTGAAAGAGAAGGGTTTGAAAACGCGGGAACTCTCTCATCCTCAGTGAACCGAGTAAACAACCCTCAACCTGCAGACCACATAATCCAGAATATGAATAGCAAAGCTTTACCAAAACCTCTCAACACATTCTCAACCTAGTTTCATTTTCCAAACATAAACTCTTCACATTCATTAAAGGTTGCGTGAGCTTCTCGCTACAAGCACTATTCAGGGTAGACGACGCTAAGGGATTTAAGGCTATTGAGAGGTGAAGTTCAGAGTGTTTAAGGGTTACCCGGCGCTCGTAGAGGATGCAGGATAATCGCAAAAAATTGTAAGAGAGAATGGGTTCCATTTGAGTTCCACATTCTCTAAACCACTTTTCCTATTTTCGCCAAGTCTCTCCGTGAGCTTCAATCCTCCATTCCAGCCACCTTTTAGACCTAAAATGACTCAAAATAAAATAAAAGACTCGATAATACCTACAAAACAAAGGTTAGAATGCGCCAAAAAATGCATTATATCAATTCCAGACTTAGATCTTTGTTTGTCCTCAAACAAATTCAAGACCAAGTGAAAGAGAAGGTTTGAAAACGCGGGAACTCTCTCATCCTCAGTGAACCGAGTAAACAACCCTCAACCTGCAGACCACATAATCCAGAATATGAATAGCAAAGCTTTACCAAAACCTCTCAACACATTCTCAACCTAGTTTCATTTTCAAACATAAACTCTTCACATTCATTAAAGGTTGCGTGAGCTTCTCGCTACAAGCACTATTCAGGGTAGACGACGCTAAGGGATTTAAGGCTATTGAGAGGTGAAGTTCAGAGTGTTTAAGGGTTACCCGGCGCTCGTAGAGGATGCAGGATATCGCACAAAATTGTAAGAGAGAATGGGTCCATTTGAGTTCCACATTCTCTAAACCACTTTTCCTCCATTTTCGCCAAGTCTCTCCGTGAGCTTCAATCCTCCATTCCAGCCATTTTAGACCTAAAATGACTCAAATAAAAAAAAGACTCGATAATTACCTACAAAACAAAGGTTAGAATGCGTCAAATACGCATTATATCATTTTCCCCCAGACTTAGGTCTTTGTTTATCTTCAAAACAAATTCAAGACCAAGTGAAAGAGAAGGGTTTGAAAACGCGGGAACTCTCTCATCCTCTGTGAACCGAGTAAATAATCCTCAACCTGCAGACCACATAATTCAGAATATGAAAAGCAAAGCTTTACCAAAACCTCTAAACACATTCTCAACCTAGTTTCATTTTCTAAACATAAACTCTTCACATTCATTAAAGGTTGCGTGAGCTTCTCGCTACAACCACTATTCAGGTTAGATGACGCTAAAAGATATAAGGCTTTTAAGAGGTGAAGTTCAGAGTGTTTAAGGGTTACCCGGCGCTCGTTGAGGATGCAGGATATCGCAAAAAATTGTAAGAGAGAATGGTTCCATTTGAGTTCCACATTCTCTTAACCACTTTTCCTCTATTTTCGCCAAGTCTCTCCGTGAGCTTCAATCCTCCATTCCAGCCACCTTTTAGACCTAAAATGATCCAAAATAAAATTAAAGACTCGATAAATACCTACAAAACAAAGGTTAGAATGCGCCAAAAACGCATTATATAAATTCTCCAGACTTAGATCTTTGTTTGTCCTCAAACAAATTGAAGACCAAGTCAAAGAGAACGGTTTGAAAACGCGGGAACTCTCTCATCCTCAGTGAACCGAGTAAACAACCCTCAACCTGCAGACCACATAATCCAGATTATGAATAGCAAATCTTTACCAAAACCTATCAACACATTCTCAACCTAGTTTCATTTTCCAAATATAAACTCTTCACATTCATTAAAGGTTGCGTAAGCTTCTCCCTACAAACACTATTCAGTGTAACGACGCAAAGGGATTTAAGGCTATTGAGGGATGAAGTTTAGAGTGTTTAAGGGTTACCCGGCACTCTTAGAGGATGAAGGATGTCGCACAAAATTGTAAGAGAGAATGGTTCCATTTGAGTTCCACATTCTCTAAACCACTTTTCCTATATTTCGCCAAGTCTCTCCGTGAGCTTCAATCCTCCATTCCAGCCAACTTTTAGACTTAAAATGACTCAAAATAAAATAAAAGACTCGATAATTACCTACAAAACAAAGGTTAGAATGCGTCAAAAACACATTATATAAATTCCCTGACTTAGATCTTTGTTTGTCCTCAAACAAATTGAAGACCAAGGGAAAGAGAAGGATTTGAATATGCGGGAACTCTCTCATCCTTAATGAACCGAGTAAACAACCCTCAACCTGCAGACCACATAATCTAGAATATGAATAGCAAAACTTTACCAAAACCTCTCAACACATTCTCAACCTAGTTTAATTTTCTAAACATAAACTCTTCACATTCATTAAAGGTTGCGTGAGCTTCTCGCTACAACCACTATTCAGGTTAGATGACGGTAAGAGATATAAGGTTATTTAGAGGTGAAGTTCAGAGTGTTTAAGGGTTACCCGGCGCTCATTAAGGATGCAGGATATTGCAAAAAATTGTAAGAGAGAATGGTTCCATTTGAGTTCCACATTCTCTGAACCACTTTTCCTCTATTTTCGCCAAGTCTCTCCGTGAGCTTCAATCCTCCATTCCAGCCACCTTTTAGACCTAAAATGACTCCAAATAAAATAAAGACTCGATAATTACCTACAAAACAAAGGTTAGAATGCGTCAAAAATGCATTATATCAATTTCCCTAGACTTAGATCTTTGTTTGTCCTCAAACAAATTCAAGACCAAGTGAAAGAGAAGGTTTTGAAAATGCGGGAACTCTCTCATCCTCAGTGAACCGAGTAAACAACCCTCAACTTGCAGACCACATAATTCAGAATACGAAGAGCAAAGCTTTACCAAAACTTCTCAACACATTCTCAACCTTGTTTACTTTTCTAAACATAAACTCTTCACATTCATTAAAGGTTGCGTGAGCTTCTGGCTACAAGCACTATTCAGGGTAGACGACGCTAAGGGATTTAAGGCTATTGAAAATTGAAGTTCAGAGTGTTTAAGGGTTACCCGGCGCTCGTAGAGGATGCAAGATATCGCAAAACAAAATTGTAAGAGAGAATGGTTCCGTTTGAGTTCCACATTCTCTAAACCACTTTTCCTCCATTTTCGCCAAGTCTCTCGGTGAGCTTCAATCCTCCAGTCCAGCTAAATTTTAGACCTAAAATGACTCAAAATAAAAAAAATAACTCAATAATTACCTACAAAACAAAGGTTAGAATGCGTCAAATACGCATTATATCATTTCCCCCAGACTTAGGTCTTTGTTTATCTTCAAACAAATTCAAGACCAAGTGAAAGAGAAGGGTTTGAAAACGCGGGAACTCTCTCATCCTCTGTGAACCGAGTAAATAATCCTCAACCTGCAGACCACATAATTCAGAATATGAAAAGCAAAGCTTTACCAAAACCTCTAAACACATTCTCAACCTAGTTTCATTTTCTAAACATAAACTCTTCACATTCATTAAAGGTTGCGTGAGCTTCTCGCTACAACCACTATTCAGGTTAGATGACGCTAAAAGATATAAGGCTTTTAAGAGGTGAAGTTCAGAGTGTTTAAGGGTTACCCGGCGCTCGTTGAGGATGCAGGATATCGCAAAAAATTGTAAGAGAGAATGGTTCCATTTGAGTTCCACATTCTCTTAACCACTTTTCCTCTATTTTCGCCAAGTCTCTCCGTGAGCTTCAATCCTCCATTCCAGCCACCTTTTAGACCTAAAATGATCCAAAATAAAATTAAAGACTCGATAAATACCTACAAAACAAAGGTTAGAATGCGCCAAAAACGCATTATATAAATTCTCCAGACTTAGATCTTTGTTTGTCCTCAAACAAATTGAAGACCAAGTCAAAGAGAACGGTTTGAAAACGCGGGAACTCTCTCATCCTCAGTGAACCGAGTAAACAACCCTCAACCTGCAGACCACATAATCCAGATTATGAATAGCAAATCTTTACCAAAACCTATCAACACATTCTCAACCTAGTTTCATTTTCCAAACATAAACTCTTCACATTCATTAAAGGTTGCGTAAGCTTCTCCCTACAAACACTATTCAGTGTAAACGACGCAAAGGGATTTAAGGCTATTGAGGGATGAAGTTTAGAGTGTTTAAGGGTTACCCGGCACTCTTAGAGGATGAAGGATGTCGCACAAAATTGTAAGAGAGAATGGTTCCATTTGAGTTCCACATTCTCTAAACCACTTTTCCTATATTTTCGCCAAGTCTCTCCGTGAGCTTCAATCCTCCATTCCAGCCAACTTTTAGACTTAAAATGACTCAAAATAAAATAAAAGACTCGATAATTACCTACAAAACAAAGGTTAGAATGCGTCAAAAACACATTATATAAATTCCCCTGACTTAGATCTTTGTTTGTCCTCAAACAAATTGAAGACCAAGGGAAAGAGAAGGATTTGAATATGCGGGAACTCTCTCATCCTTAATGAACCGAGTAAACAACCCTCAACCTGCAGACCACATAATCTAGAATATGAATAGCAAAACTTTACCAAAACCTCTCAACACATTCTCAACCTAGTTTAATTTTCTAAACATAAACTCTTCACATTCATTAAAGGTTGCGTGAGCTTCTCGCTACAACCACTATTCAGGTTAGATGACGGTAAGAGATATAAGGTTATTTAGAGGTGAAGTTCAGAGTGTTTAAGGGTTACCCGGCGCTCATTAAGGATGCAGGATATTGCAAAAAATTGTAAGAGAGAATGGTTCCATTTGAGTTCCACATTCTCTGAACCACTTTTCCTCTATTTTCGCCAAGTCTCTCCGTGAGCTTCAATCCTCCATTCCAGCCACCTTTTAGACCTAAAATGACTCCAAATAAAATAAAAGACTCGATAATTACCTACAAAACAAAGGTTAGAATGCGTCAAAAATGCATTATATCAATTTCCCTAGACTTAGATCTTTGTTTGTCCTCAAACAAATTCAAGACCAAGTGAAAGAGAAGGTTTTGAAAATGCGGGAACTCTCTCATCCTCAGTGAACCGAGTAAACAACCCTCAACTTGCAGACCACATAATTCAGAATACGAAGAGCAAAGCTTTACCAAAACTTCTCAACACATTCTCAACCTTGTTTACTTTTCTAAACATAAACTCTTCACATTCATTAAAGGTTGCGTGAGCTTCTGGCTACAAGCACTATTCAGGGTAGACGACGCTAAGGGATTTAAGGCTATTGAAAAGTGAAGTTCAGAGTGTTTAAGGGTTACCCGGCGCTCGTAGAGGATGCAAGATATCGCAAAACAAAATTGTAAGAGAGAATGGTTCCGTTTGAGTTCCACATTCTCTAAACCACTTTTCCTCCATTTTCGCCAAGTCTCTCCGTGAGCTTCAATCCTCCAGTCCAGCTAAATTTTAGACCTAAAATGACTCAAAATAAAAAAAATAACTCAATAATTACCTACAAAACAAAGGTTAGAATGCGTCAAATACGCATTATATCATTTCCCCCAGACTTAGGTCTTTGTTTATCTTCAAACAAATTCAAGACCAAGTGAAAGAGAAGGGTTTGAAAACGCGGGAACTCTCTCATCCTCTGTGAACCGAGTAAATAATCCTCAACCTGCAGACCACATAATTCAGAATATGAAAAGCAAAGCTTTACCAAAACCTCTAAACACATTCTCAACCTAGTTTCATTTTCTAAACATAAACTCTTCACATTCATTAAAGGTTGCGTGAGCTTCTCGCTACAACCACTATTCAGGTTAGATGACGCTAAAAGATATAAGGCTTTTAAGAGGTGAAGTTCAGAGTGTTTAAGGGTTACCCGGCGCTCGTTGAGGATGCAGGATATCGCAAAAAATTGTAAGAGAGAATGGTTCCATTTGAGTTCCACATTCTCTTAACCACTTTTCCTCTATTTTCGCCAAGTCTCTCCGTGAGCTTCAATCCTCCATTCCAGCCACCTTTTAGACCTAAAATGATCCAAAATAAAATTAAAGACTCGATAAATACCTACAAAACAAAGGTTAGAATGCGCCAAAAACGCATTATATAAATTCTCCAGACTTAGATCTTTGTTTGTCCTCAAACAAATTGAAGACCAAGTCAAAGAGAACGGTTTGAAAACGCGGGAACTCTCTCATCCTCAGTGAACCGAGTAAACAACCCTCAACCTGCAGACCACATAATCCAGATTATGAATAGCAAATCTTTACCAAAACCTATCAACACATTCTCAACCTAGTTTCATTTTCCAAACATAAACTCTTCACATTCATTAAAGGTTGCGTAAGCTTCTCCCTACAAACACTATTCAGTGTAAACGACGCAAAGGGATTTAAGGCTATTGAGGGATGAAGTTTAGAGTGTTTAAGGGTTACCCGGCACTCTTAGAGGATGAAGGATGTCGCACAAAATTGTAAGAGAGAATGGTTCCATTTGAGTTCCACATTCTCTAAACCACTTTTCCTATATTTTCGCCAAGTCTCTCCGTGAGCTTCAATCCTCCATTCCAGCCAACTTTTAGACTTAAAATGACTCAAAATAAAATAAAAGACTCGATAATTACCTACAAAACAAAGGTTAGAATGCGTCAAAAACACATTATATAAATTCCCCTGACTTAGATCTTTGTTTGTCCTCAAACAAATTGAAGACCAAGGGAAAGAGAAGGATTTGAATATGCGGGAACTCTCTCATCCTTAATGAACCGAGTAAACAACCCTCAACCTGCAGACCACATAATCTAGAATATGAATAGCAAAACTTTACCAAAACCTCTCAACACATTCTCAACCTAGTTTAATTTTCTAAACATAAACTCTTCACATTCATTAAAGGTTGCGTGAGCTTCTCGCTACAACCACTATTCAGGTTAGATGACGGTAAGAGATATAAGGTTATTTAGAGGTGAAGTTCAGAGTGTTTAAGGGTTACCCGGCGCTCATTAAGGATGCAGGATATTGCAAAAAATTGTAAGAGAGAATGGTTCCATTTGAGTTCCACATTCTCTGAACCACTTTTCCTCTATTTTCGCCAAGTCTCTCCGTGAGCTTCAATCCTCCATTCCAGCCACCTTTTAGACCTAAAATGACTCCAAATAAAATAAAAGACTCGATAATTACCTACAAAACAAAGGTTAGAATGCGTCAAAAATGCATTATATCAATTTCCCTAGACTTAGATCTTTGTTTGTCCTCAAACAAATTGAAGACCAAGTGAAAGAGAAGGTTTTGAAAACGCGGGAACTCTCTCATCCTCAGTGAACCGAGTAAACAACCCTCAACTTGCAGACACATAATTCAGAATACGAAGAGCTAAATGTAGTTTATGAAAAATTTTCATTAAAGCTATTCTGGCTACAAGCACTATTCAGGTAGACGACGCTAAGGGATTTAAGGCTATTGAGAAGTGAAGTTCAGAGTGTTTAAGGGTTACCCGGCGCTCGTAGAGGATGCAGGATATCGCAAAAAAATTGTAAGAGAGAATGGTTCCGTTTGAGTTCCACATTCTCTAAACCACTTTTCCTCCATTTTCGCCAAGTCTCTCCGTGAGCTTCAATCCTCCATTCCAGCTAATTTTAGACCTAAAATGACTCAAAATAAAATAAAAAACTCGATAATTACCTACAAAACAAAGGTTAGAATGCGTCAAATACGCATTATATCATTTCCCCCAGACTTAGATCTTTGTTTATCTTCAAACAAATTCAAGACCAAGTGAAAGAGAAGGGTTTGAAAACGCGGGAACTCTCTCATCCTCTGTGAACCGAGTAAATAATCCTCAACCTGCACACCACATAATTCAGAATATGAAAAGCAAAGCTTTACCAAAACTTCTAAACACATTCTCAACCTAGTTTCATTTTCCAAACATAAACTCTTCACATTCATTAAAGGTTGCGTGAGCTTCTCGCTACAACCACTATTCAGGTTAGAGACGTTAAAAGATATAAGGCTATTAAAGAGGTGAAGTTCAGAGTGTTTAAGGGTTACCCGGCGCTCGTTGAGGATGCAGGATATCGCAAAAAATTGTAAGAGAGAATGGTTCCATTTGAGTTCCACATTCTCTAACCACTTTTCCTCTATTTTCGCCAAGTCTCTCGTGAGCTTCAATCCTCCATTCCAGCCAACTTTTAGACCTAAAATGACTCAAAATAAAATAAAGACTCGATAAATTACCTACAAAACAAAGGTTAGAATGCGTCAAAAACGCATTATATAAATTCTCCAGACTTAGATCTTTGTTTGTCCTCAAACAAATTGAAGACCAAGTGAAAGAGAAGGTTTGAAAACGCGGGAACTCTCTCATCCTCAGTGAACCAGTAAACAACCCTCAACCTGCAGACCACATAATCCAGAATATGAATAGCAAACTTTACCAAAACCTCTCAACACATTCTCAACCTAGTTTCATTTTCTAAACATAAACTCTTCACATTCATTAAAGGTTGCGTGAGCTTCTCGCTACAACCACTATTCAGGTTAGATGACGCTAAAAGATATAAGGCTATTTAGAGGTGAAGTTCAGAGTGTTTAAGGGTTACCCGGCGCTCGTTAAGGATGCAGGATATCGCAAAAAATTGTAAGAGAGAATGGTTCCATTTGAGTTCCACATTCTCTGAACCACTTTTCCTCTATTTTCGCCAAGTCTCTCCGTGAGCTTCAATCCTCCATTCCAGCCACCTTTTAGACCTAAAATGACTCAAAATAAAATAAAAGACTCGATAATACCTACAAAACAAAGGTTAGAATGCGTCAAAAACGCATTATATAAATTCCCCTGACTTAGATCTTTGTTTGTCCTCAAACAAATTGAAGACCAAGTGAAAGAGAAGGATTTGAATATGCGGGAACTCTCTCATCCTCAATGAACCGAGTAAACAACCCTCAACCTGCAGACCACATAATCTAGAATATGAATAGCAAAACTTTACCAAAACCTCTCAACACATTCTCAACCTAGTTTCATTTTCTAAACATAAACTCTTCACATTCATTAAAGGTTGCGTGAGCTTCTCGCTACAACCACTATTCAGGTTAGATGACGCTAAGAGATATAAGGCTATTTAGAGGTGAAGTTCAGAGTGTTTAAGGGTTACCCGGCGCTCTTAAGGATGCAGGATATCGCAAAAAATTGTAAGAGAGAATGGTTCCATTTGAGTTCCACATTCTCTGAACCACTTTTCCTCTATTTTTCGCCAAGTCTCTCCGTGAGCTTCAATCCTCCATTCCAGCCACCTTTTAGACCTAAAATGACTCAAAATAAAATAAAAGACTCGATAATTACCTACAAAACAAAGGTTAGAATGCGTAAAAAATGCATTATATCAATTCCCTGACTTAGATCTTTGTTTGTCCTCAAACAAATTCAAGACCAAGGGAAAGAGAAGGTTTTGAAAGCGGGAACTCTCTCATCCTCAGTGAACCGAGTAAACAACCCTCAACTTGCAGATCACATAATTCAGAATACGAAGAAGCTTAATGTGTTGAAAAAAGTTTTTGGTAAAGCTTCTGGCTACAAGCACTATTCAAGGTAGACGACGCTAAGGGATTTAAGGCTATTGAGAAGTGAAGTTCAGAGTGTTTAAGGGTTACCCGGCGCTCGTAGAGGATGCAGGATATCGCAAAAAATTGTAAGAGAGAATGGTTCCATTTGAGTTCCATATTCTCTGAACCACTTTTCCTCTATTTTCGCCAAGTCTCTCCGTGAGCTTCAATCCTCCATTCCAGCCACCTTTTAGACCTAAAATGACTCAAAATAAAATAAAAGACTTGATAATTACCTACAAAACAAAGGTTAGAATGCGTCAAAAATGCATTATATCAATTTCCCTAGACTTAGATCTTTGTTTGTCCTCAAACAAATTCAAGACCAAGTGAAAGAGAAGGTTTTGAAAACGCGGGAACTCTCTCATCCTCAGTGAACCGAGTAAACAACCCTCAACTTGCAGACCACATAATTCAGAATACGAAAGAGCTTAATGTGTTAGAAAAATTTTGGTAAAGCTTTCTGGCTACAAGCACTATTCAGGTAGACGACGCTAAGGGATTTAAGGCTATTGAAAGTGAAGTTCGGAGTGTTTAAGGGTTACCCGGCGCTCGTAGAGGATGCAGGATATCGCAAAAAAATTGTAAGAGAGAATGGTTCCGTTTGAGTTCCACATTCTCTAAACCACTTTTCCTCCATTTTCGCCAAGTCTCTCCGTGAGCTTCAATCCTCCATTCCAGCTAACTTTTAGACCTAAAATGACTCAAAATAAAATAAAAAACTCGATAATTACCTAGAAAACAAAGGTTAGAATGCGTCAAATACGCATTATATCATTTTCCCCAGACTTAGATCTTTGTTTATCTTCAAACAAATTCAATACCAAGTGAAAGAGAAGGGTTTGAAAACGCGGGAACTCTCTCATCCTCTGTGAACCGAGTAAATAATCCTCAACCTGCACACCACATAATTCAGAATATGAAAAGCAAAGCTTTACCAAAACTTTTAAACACATTCTCAACCTAGTTTCATTTTCAAACATAAACTCTTCACATTCATTAAAGGTTGCGTGAGCTTCTCGCTACAACCCTATTCAGGTTAGAAGACGTTAAAAGATATAAGGCTATTAAGAGGTGAAGTTCAGAGTATTTAAGGGTTACCCGGCGCTCGTTGAGGATGCAGGATATCGCACAAAATTGTAAGAGAAAATGGTTCCATTTGAGTTCCACATTCTCTAAACCACTTTTCATATATTTTCGCCAAGTCTCTCTGTGAGCTTCAATCCTCCATTCCAGCCAACTTTTAGACTTAAAATGACTCAAAATAAAATAAAAGACTCGATAATTACCTACAAAACAAAGGTTAGAATGCGTAAAAACGCATTATATAAATTCCCAGACTTAGATCTTTGTTTGTCCTCAAACAAATTGAAGACTTAGTGAAAGAGAAGGATTTGAGTATGCGGGAACTCTCTCATCGTCAATGAACCAAGTAACCAACCCTCAACCTGCAGACCACATAATCTAGAATATGAATAACAAAACTTTACCAAAACCTCTCAACACATTCTCAACCTAGTTTCATTTTCTAAACATAAACTCTTCACATTCATTAAAGGTTGCGTGAGCTTCTCGCTACAACCACTATTCAGGTTAGATGACGCTAAGAGATATAAGGCTATTTAGAGGTGAAGTTCAGAGTGTTTAAGGGTTACCCGGCGCTCGTTAAGGATGCAGGATATCGCAAAAAATTGTAAGAGAGAATGGTTCCATTTGAGTTCCACATTCTCTGAACCACTTTTCCTCTATTTTCGCCAAGTCTCTCCGTGAGCTTCAATCCTCCATTCCAGCCACCTTTTACACCTAAAATGACTCAAAATAAAATAAAAGACCTGATAAGTACCTACAAAACTAAGGTTAGAATGCGTCAAAAACGCATTATATAAATTCCCCTGACTTAGATCTTTGTTTGTCCTCAAACAAATTGAAGACCAAGTGAAAGAGAAGGATTTGAATATGCGGGAACTCTCTCATCCTCAATGAACCGAGTAAACAACCCTCAACCTACAGACCACATAATCTAGAATATGAATAGCAAAACTTTACCAAAACCTCTCAACACATTCTCAACCTAGTTTCATTTTCTAAACATAAACCCTTCACATTTATTAAAGGTTGCGTGAGCTTCTCGCTACGACCACTATTCAGGTTAGATGACGCTAAGAGATATAAGGCTATTTAGAGGTGAAGTTAAGAGTGTTTAAGGGTTACCCGGCGCTCGTTAAGGATGCAGGATATCGCAAAAATTTGTAAGAGAGAATGGTTCCATTTGAGTTCCACATTCTCTGAACCACTTTTCCTCTATTTTCGCCAAGTCTCTCCGTGAGCTTCAATCCTCCATTCCAGCCACCTTTTAAACCTAAAATGACTCAAAATAAAATAAAAGACTTGATAATTACCTACAAAACAAAGGTTAGAATGCGTTAAAAATGCATTATATCAATTTCCCTAGACTTAGATCTTTGTTTGTCCTCAAACAAATTCAAGACCAAGTGAAAGAGAAGGTTTTGAAAACGCGGGAACTCTCTCATCCTCAGTGAACCGAGTAAACAACCCTCAACTTGCAGATCACATAATTCAGAATACGAAGAGCTAATGTGTTGAGAAGTTTTGGTAAAGCTTCTGGCTACAAGCACTATTCAAGGTAGACGACGCTAAGGGATTTAAGGCTATTGAGAAGTGAAGTTCAGAGTGTTTAAGGGTTACCCGGCGCTCGTAGAGGATGCAGGATATCGCAAAAAATTGTAAGAGAGAATGGTTCCGTTTGAGTTCCACATTCTCTAAACCACTTTTCCTCCATTTTCACCAAGTCTCTCCGTGAGCTTCAATCCTCCATTCCAGCTAACTTTTAGATCTAAAATGACTCAAAATAAAATAAAAAACTCGATAATTACCTACAAAACAAAGGTTAGAATGCGTCAAATACGCATTATATTATTTCCCCCAGACTTAGATCTTTGTTTATCTTCAAACAAATTCAATACCAAGTGAAAGAGAAGGGTTTGAAAACGCGGGAACTCTCTCATCCTCTGTGAACCGAGTAAATAATCCTCAACCTGCACACCACATAATTCAGAATATGAAAAGCAAAGCTTTACCAAAACTTCTAAACACATTCTCAACCTAGTTTCATTTTCCAAACATAAACTCTTCACATTCATTAAAGGTTGCGTGAGCTTCTCGCTACAACCCCTATTCAGGTTAGAAGACGTTAAAAGATATAAGGCTATTAAGAGGTGAAGTTCAGAGTATTTAAGGGTTACCCGGCGCTCGTTGAGGATGCAGGATATCGCACAAAATTGTAAGAGAAAATGGTTCCATTTGAGTTCCACATTCTCTGAACCACTTTTCATATATTTTCGCCAAGTCTCTCTGTGAGCTTCAATCCTCCATTCCAGCCAACTTTTAGACTTAAAATGACTCAAAATAAAATAAAAGACTCGATAATTACCTACAAAACAAAGGTTAGAATGCGTCAAAAACGCATTATATAAATTCCAAGACTTAGATCTTTGTTTGTCCTCAAACAAATTGAAGACTTAGTGAAAGAGAAGGATTTGAGTATGCGGGAACTCTCTCATCCTCAATGAACCAAGTAAACAACCCTCAACCTGCAGACCACATAATCTAGAATATGAATAGCAAAACTTTACCAAAACCTCTCAACACATTCTCAACCTAGTTTCATTTTCTAAACATAAACTCTTCACATTCATTAAAGGTTGCGTGAGCTTCTCGCTACAACCACTATTCAGGTTAGATGACGCTAAGAGATATAAGGCTATTTAGAGGTGAAGTTCAGAGTGTTTAAGGGTTACCCGGCGCTCGTTAAGGATGCAGGATATCGCAAAAAATTGTAAGAGAGAATGGTTCCATTTGAGTTCCACATTCTCTGAACCACTTTTCCTCTATTTTCGCCAAGTCTCTCCGTGAGCTTCAATCCTCCATTCCAGCCACCTTTTAGACCTAAAATGACTCAAAATAAAATAAAAGACTCGATAAGTACCTACAAAACAAAGGTTAGAATGCGTCAAAAACGCATTATATAAATTCCCCTGACTTAGATCTTTGTTTGTCCTCAAACAAATTGAAGACCAAGTGAAAGAGAAGGATTTGAATATGCGGGAACTCTCTCATCCTCAATGAACCGAGTAAACAACCCTCAACCTGCAGACCACATAATCTAGAATATGAATAGCAAAACTTTACCAAAACCTCTCAACACATTCTCAACCTAGTTTCATTTTCTAAACATAAACCCTTCACATTTATTAAAGGTTGCGTGAGCTTCTCGCTACAACCACTATTCAGGTTAGATGACGCTAAGAGATATAAGGCTATTTAGAGGTGAAGTTCAGAGTGTTTAAGGGTTACCCGGCGCTCGTTAAGGATGCAGGATATCGCAAAAAATTGTATGTGAGAATGGTTCCATTTGAGTTCCACATTCTCTGAACCACTTTTCCTCTATTTTCGCCAAGTCTCTCCGTGGGCTTCAATCCTCCATTCCAGCTACCTTTTAAACCTAAAATGACTCAAAATAAAATAAAAGACTTGATAATTACCTACAAAACAAAGGTTAGAATGCATTAAAAATGCATTATATCAATTTCCCTAGACTTAGATCTTTGTTTGTCCTCAAACAAATTCAAGACCAAGTGAAAGAGAAGGTTTTGAAAACGCGGGAACTCTCTCATCCTCAGTGAACCGAGTAAACAACCCTCAACTTGCAGATCACATAATTCAGAATACGAAGAGCTAATGTGTTGAGAAGTTTTGGTAAAGCTTCTGGCTACAAGCACTATTCAAGGTAGACGACGCTAAGGGATTTAAGGCTATTGAGAAGTGAAGTTCAGAGTGTTTAAGGGTTACCCGGCGCTCGTAGAGGATGCAGGATATCGCAAAAAATTGTAAGAGAGAATGGTTCCATTTGAGTTCCATATTCTCTGAACCACTTTTCCTCTATTTTCGCCAAGTCTCTCCGTGAGCTTCAATCCTCCATTCCAGCCACCTTTTAAACCTAAAATGACTCAAAATAAAATAAAAGACTTGATAATTACCTACAAAACAAAGGTTAGAATGCGTTAAAAATGCATTATATCAATTTCCCTAGACTTAGATCTTTGTTTGTCCTCAAACAAATTCAAGACCAAGTGAAAGAGAAGGTTTTGAAAACGCGGGAACTCTCTCATCCTCAGTGAACCGAGTAAACAACCCTCAACTTGCAGATCACATAATTCAGAATACGAAGAGCTAATGTGTTGAGAAGTTTTGGTAAAGCTTCTGGCTACAAGCACTATTCAAGGTAGACGACGCTAAGGGATTTAAGGCTATTGAGAAGTGAAGTTCGGAGTGTTTAAGGGTTACCCGGCGCTCGTAGAGGATGCAGGATATCGCAAAAAATTGTAAGAGAGAATGGTTCCGTTTGAGTTCCACATTCTCTAAACCACTTTTCCTCCATTTTCGCCAAGTCTCTCCGTGAGCTTCAATCCTCCATTCCAGCTAACTTTTAGACCTAAAATGACTCAAAATAAAATAAAAAACTCGATAATTACCTAGAAAACAAAGGTTAGAATGCGTCAAATACGCATTATATCATTTTCCCCAGACTTAGATCTTTGTTTATCTTCAAACAAATTCAATACCAAGTGAAAGAGAAGGGTTTGAAAACGCGGGAACTCTCTCATCCTCTGTGAACCGAGTAAATAATCCTCAACCTGCACACCACATAATTCAGAATATGAAAAGCAAAGCTTTACCAAAACTTTTAAACACATTCTCAACCTAGTTTCATTTTTCAAACATAAACTCTTCACATTCATTAAAGGTTGCGTGAGCTTCTCGCTACAACCCCTATTCAGGTTAGAAGACGTTAAAAGATATAAGGCTATTAAGAGGTGAAGTTCAGAGTATTTAAGGGTTACCCGGCGCTCGTTGAGGATGCAGGATATCGCACAAAATTGTAAGAGAAAATGGTTCCATTTGAGTTCCACATTCTCTAAACCACTTTTCATATATTTTCGCCAAGTCTCTCTGTGAGCTTCAATCCTCCATTCCAGCCAACTTTTAGACTTAAAATGACTCAAAATAAAATAAAAGACTCGATAATTACCTACAAAACAAAGGTTAGAATGCGTAAAAAACGCATTATATAAATTCCCAGACTTAGATCTTTGTTTGTCCTCAAACAAATTGAAGACTTAGTGAAAGAGAAGGATTTGAGTATGCGGGAACTCTCTCATCGTCAATGAACCAAGTAACCAACCCTCAACCTGCAGACCACATAATCTAGAATATGAATAACAAAACTTTACCAAAACCTCTCAACACATTCTCAACCTAGTTTCATTTTCTAAACATAAACTCTTCACATTCATTAAAGGTTGCGTGAGCTTCTCGCTACAACCACTATTCAGGTTAGATGACGCTAAGAGATATAAGGCTATTTAGAGGTGAAGTTCAGAGTGTTTAAGGGTTACCCGGCGCTCGTTAAGGATGCAGGATATCGCAAAAAATTGTAAGAGAGAATGGTTCCATTTGAGTTCCACATTCTCTGAACCACTTTTCCTCTATTTTCGCCAAGTCTCTCCGTGAGCTTCAATCCTCCATTCCAGCCACCTTTTACACCTAAAATGACTCAAAATAAAATAAAAGACCTGATAAGTACCTACAAAACTAAGGTTAGAATGCGTCAAAAACGCATTATATAAATTCCCCTGACTTAGATCTTTGTTTGTCCTCAAACAAATTGAAGACCAAGTGAAAGAGAAGGATTTGAATATGCGGGAACTCTCTCATCCTCAATGAACCGAGTAAACAACCCTCAACCTACAGACCACATAATCTAGAATATGAATAGCAAAACTTTACCAAAACCTCTCAACACATTCTCAACCTAGTTTCATTTTCTAAACATAAACCCTTCACATTTATTAAAGGTTGCGTGAGCTTCTCGCTACGACCACTATTCAGGTTAGATGACGCTAAGAGATATAAGGCTATTTAGAGGTGAAGTTAAGAGTGTTTAAGGGTTACCCGGCGCTCGTTAAGGATGCAGGATATCGCAAAAATTTGTAAGAGAGAATGGTTCCATTTGAGTTCCACATTCTCTGAACCACTTTTCCTCTATTTTCGCCAAGTCTCTCCGTGAGCTTCAATCCTCCATTCCAGCCACCTTTTAAACCTAAAATGACTCAAAATAAAATAAAAGACTTGATAATTACCTACAAAACAAAGGTTAGAATGCGTTAAAAATGCATTATATCAATTTCCCTAGACTTAGATCTTTGTTTGTCCTCAAACAAATTCAAGACCAAGTGAAAGAGAAGGTTTTGAAAACGCGGGAACTCTCTCATCCTCAGTGAACCGAGTAAACAACCCTCAACTTGCAGATCACATAATTCAGAATACGAAGAGCTAATGTGTTGAGAAGTTTTGGTAAAGCTTCTGGCTACAAGCACTATTCAAGGTAGACGACGCTAAGGGATTTAAGGCTATTGAGAAGTGAAGTTCAGAGTGTTTAAGGGTTACCCGGCGCTCGTAGAGGATGCAGGATATCGCAAAAAATTGTAAGAGAGAATGGTTCCGTTTGAGTTCCACATTCTCTAAACCACTTTTCCTCCATTTTCACCAAGTCTCTCCGTGAGCTTCAATCCTCCATTCCAGCTAACTTTTAGATCTAAAATGACTCAAAATAAAATAAAAAACTCGATAATTACCTACAAAACAAAGGTTAGAATGCGTCAAATACGCATTATATTATTTCCCCCAGACTTAGATCTTTGTTTATCTTCAAACAAATTCAATACCAAGTGAAAGAGAAGGGTTTGAAAACGCGGGAACTCTCTCATCCTCTGTGAACCGAGTAAATAATCCTCAACCTGCACACCACATAATTCAGAATATGAAAAGCAAAGCTTTACCAAAACTTCTAAACACATTCTCAACCTAGTTTCATTTTCCAAACATAAACTCTTCACATTCATTAAAGGTTGCGTGAGCTTCTCGCTACAACCCCTATTCAGGTTAGAAGACGTTAAAAGATATAAGGCTATTAAGAGGTGAAGTTCAGAGTATTTAAGGGTTACCCGGCGCTCGTTGAGGATGCAGGATATCGCACAAAATTGTAAGAGAAAATGGTTCCATTTGAGTTCCACATTCTCTGAACCACTTTTCATATATTTTCGCCAAGTCTCTCTGTGAGCTTCAATCCTCCATTCCAGCCAACTTTTAGACTTAAAATGACTCAAAATAAAATAAAAGACTCGATAATTACCTACAAAACAAAGGTTAGAATGCGTCAAAAACGCATTATATAAATTCCAAGACTTAGATCTTTGTTTGTCCTCAAACAAATTGAAGACTTAGTGAAAGAGAAGGATTTGAGTATGCGGGAACTCTCTCATCCTCAATGAACCAAGTAAACAACCCTCAACCTGCAGACCACATAATCTAGAATATGAATAGCAAAACTTTACCAAAACCTCTCAACACATTCTCAACCTAGTTTCATTTTCTAAACATAAACTCTTCACATTCATTAAAGGTTGCGTGAGCTTCTCGCTACAACCACTATTCAGGTTAGATGACGCTAAGAGATATAAGGCTATTTAGAGGTGAAGTTCAGAGTGTTTAAGGGTTACCCGGCGCTCGTTAAGGATGCAGGATATCGCAAAAAATTGTAAGAGAGAATGGTTCCATTTGAGTTCCACATTCTCTGAACCACTTTTCCTCTATTTTCGCCAAGTCTCTCCGTGAGCTTCAATCCTCCATTCCAGCCACCTTTTAGACCTAAAATGACTCAAAATAAAATAAAAGACTCGATAAGTACCTACAAAACAAAGGTTAGAATGCGTCAAAAACGCATTATATAAATTCCCCTGACTTAGATCTTTGTTTGTCCTCAAACAAATTGAAGACCAAGTGAAAGAGAAGGATTTGAATATGCGGGAACTCTCTCATCCTCAATGAACCGAGTAAACAACCCTCAACCTGCAGACCACATAATCTAGAATATGAATAGCAAAACTTTACCAAAACCTCTCAACACATTCTCAACCTAGTTTCATTTTCTAAACATAAACCCTTCACATTTATTAAAGGTTGCGTGAGCTTCTCGCTACAACCACTATTCAGGTTAGATGACGCTAAGAGATATAAGGCTATTTAGAGGTGAAGTTCAGAGTGTTTAAGGGTTACCCGGCGCTCGTTAAGGATGCAGGATATCGCAAAAAATTGTATGTGAGAATGGTTCCATTTGAGTTCCACATTCTCTGAACCACTTTTCCTCTATTTTCGCCAAGTCTCTCCGTGGGCTTCAATCCTCCATTCCAGCTACCTTTTAAACCTAAAATGACTCAAAATAAAATAAAAGACTTGATAATTACCTACAAAACAAAGGTTAGAATGCATTAAAAATGCATTATATCAATTTCCCTAGACTTAGATCTTTGTTTGTCCTCAAACAAATTCAAGACCAAGTGAAAGAGAAGGTTTTGAAAACGCGGGAACTCTCTCATCCTCAGTGAACCGAGTAAACAACCCTCAACTTGCAGATCACATAATTCAGAATACGAAGAGCTAATGTGTTGAGAAGTTTTGGTAAAGCTTCTGGCTACAAGCACTATTCAAGGTAGACGACGCTAAGGGATTTAAGGCTATTGAGAAGTGAAGTTCAGAGTGTTTAAGGGTTACCCGGCGCTCGTAGAGGATGCAGGATATCGCAAAAAATTGTAAGAGAGAATGGTTCCATTTGAGTTCCATATTCTCTGAACCACTTTTCCTCTATTTTCGCCAAGTCTCTCCGTGAGCTTCAATCCTCCATTCCAGCCACCTTTTAAACCTAAAATGACTCAAAATAAAATAAAAGACTTGATAATTACCTACAAAACAAAGGTTAGAATGCGTTAAAAATGCATTATATCAATTTCCCTAGACTTAGATCTTTGTTTGTCCTCAAACAAATTCAAGACCAAGTGAAAGAGAAGGTTTTGAAAACGCGGGAACTCTCTCATCCTCAGTGAACCGAGTAAACAACCCTCAACTTGCAGATCACATAATTCAGAATACGAAGAGCTAATGTGTTGAGAAGTTTTGGTAAAGCTTCTGGCTACAAGCACTATTCAAGGTAGACGACGCTAAGGGATTTAAGGCTATTGAGAAGTGAAGTTCGGAGTGTTTAAGGGTTACCCGGCGCTCGTAGAGGATGCAGGATATCGCAAAAAATTGTAAGAGAGAATGGTTCCGTTTGAGTTCCACATTCTCTAAACCACTTTTCCTCCATTTTCGCCAAGTCTCTGCGTGAGCTTCAATCCTCCATTCCAGCTAACTTTTAGACCTAAAATGACTCAAAATAAAATAAAAAACTCGATAATTACCTAGAAAACAAAGGTTAGAATGCGTCAAATACGCATTATATCATTTTCCCCAGACTTAGATCTTTGTTTATCTTCAAACAAATTCAATACCAAGTGAAAGAGAAGGGTTTGAAAACGCGGGAACTCTCTCATCCTCTGTGAACCGAGTAAATAATCCTCAACCTGCACACCACATAATTCAGAATATGAAAAGCAAAGCTTTACCAAAACTTTTAAACACATTCTCAACCTAGTTTCATTTTTCAAACATAAACTCTTCACATTCATTAAAGGTTGCGTGAGCTTCTCGCTACAACCCCTATTCAGGTTAGAAGACGTTAAAAGATATAAGGCTATTAAGAGGTGAAGTTCAGAGTATTTAAGGGTTACCCGGCGCTCGTTGAGGATGCAGGATATCGCACAAAATTGTAAGAGAAAATGGTTCCATTTGAGTTCCACATTCTCTAAACCACTTTTCATATATTTTCGCCAAGTCTCTCTGTGAGCTTCAATCCTCCATTCCAGCCAACTTTTAGACTTAAAATGACTCAAAATAAAATAAAAGACTCGATAATTACCTACAAAACAAAGGTTAGAATGCGTAAAAAATGCATTATATAAATTCCCAGACTTAGATCTTTGTTTGTCCTCAAACAAATTGAAGACTTAGTGAAAGAGAAGGATTTGAGTATGCGGGAACTCTCTCATCGTCAATGAACCAAGTAACCAACCCTCAACCTGCAGACCACATAATCTAGAATATGAATAACAAAACTTTACCAAAACCTCTCAACACATTCTCAACCTAGTTTCATTTTCTAAACATAAACTCTTCACATTCATTAAAGGTTGCGTGAGCTTCTCGCTACAACCACTATTCAGGTTAGATGACGCTAAGAGATATAAGGCTATTTAGAGGTGAAGTTCAGAGTGTTTAAGGGTTACCCGGCGCTCGTTAAGGATGCAGGATATCGCAAAAAATTGTAAGAGAGAATGGTTCCATTTGAGTTCCACATTCTCTGAACCACTTTTCCTCTATTTTCGCCAAGTCTCTCCATGAGCTTCAATCCTCCATTCCAGCCACCTTTTACACCTAAAATGACTCAAAATAAAATAAAAGACCTGATAAGTACCTACAAAACTAAGGTTAGAATGCGTCAAAAACGCATTATATAAATTCCCCTGACTTAGATCTTTGTTTGTCCTCAAACAAATTGAAGACCAAGTGAAAGAGAAGGATTTGAATATGCGGGAACTCTCTCATCCTCAATGAACCGAGTAAACAACCCTCAACCTACAGACCACATAATCTAGAATATGAATAGCAAAACTTTACCAAAACCTCTCAACACATTCTCAACCTAGTTTCATTTTCTAAACATAAACCCTTCACATTTATTAAAGGTTGCGTGAGCTTCTCGCTACGACCACTATTCAGGTTAGATGACGCTAAGAGATATAAGGCTATTTAGAGGTGAAGTTAAGAGTGTTTAAGGGTTACCCGGCGCTCGTTAAGGATGCAGGATATCGCAAAAATTTGTAAGAGAGAATGGTTCCATTTGAGTTCCACATTCTCTGAACCACTTTTCCTCTATTTTCGCCAAGTCTCTCCGTGAGCTTCAATCCTCCATTCCAGCCACCTTTTAAACCTAAAATGACTCAAAATAAAATAAAAGACTTGATAATTACCTACAAAACAAAGGTTAGAATGCGTTAAAAATGCATTATATCAATTTCCCTAGACTTAGATCTTTGTTTGTCCTCAAACAAATTCAAGACCAAGTGAAAGAGAAGGTTTTGAAAACGCGGGAACTCTCTCATCCTCAGTGAACCGAGTAAACAACCCTCAACTTGCAGATCACATAATTCAGAATACGAAGAGCTAATGTGTTGAGAAGTTTTGGTAAAGCTTCTGGCTACAAGCACTATTCAAGGTAGACGACGCTAAGGGATTTAAGGCTATTGAGAAGTGAAGTTCAGAGTGTTTAAGGGTTACCCGGCGCTCGTAGAGGATGCAGGATATCGCAAAAAATTGTAAGAGAGAATGGTTCCGTTTGAGTTCCACATTCTCTAAACCACTTTTCCTCCATTTTCACCAAGTCTCTCCGTGAGCTTCAATCCTCCATTCCAGCTAACTTTTAGATCTAAAATGACTCAAAATAAAATAAAAAACTCGATAATTACCTACAAAACAAAGGTTAGAATGCGTCAAATACGCATTATATTATTTCCCCCAGACTTAGATCTTTGTTTATCTTCAAACAAATTCAATACCAAGTGAAAGAGAAGGGTTTGAAAACGCGGGAACTCTCTCATCCTCTGTGAACCGAGTAAATAATCCTCAACCTGCACACCACATAATTCAGAATATGAAAAGCAAAGCTTTACCAAAACTTCTAAACACATTCTCAACCTAGTTTCATTTTCCAAACATAAACTCTTCACATTCATTAAAGGTTGCGTGAGCTTCTCGCTACAACCCCTATTCAGGTTAGAAGACGTTAAAAGATATAAGGCTATTAAGAGGTGAAGTTCAGAGTATTTAAGGGTTACCCGGCGCTCGTTGAGGATGCAGGATATCGCACAAAATTGTAAGAGAAAATGGTTCCATTTGAGTTCCACATTCTCTGAACCACTTTTCATATATTTTCGCCAAGTCTCTCTGTGAGCTTCAATCCTCCATTCCAGCCAACTTTTAGACTTAAAATGACTCAAAATAAAATAAAAGACTCGATAATTACCTACAAAACAAAGGTTAGAATGCGTCAAAAACGCATTATATAAATTCCAAGACTTAGATCTTTGTTTGTCCTCAAACAAATTGAAGACTTAGTGAAAGAGAAGGATTTGAGTATGCGGGAACTCTCTCATCCTCAATGAACCAAGTAAACAACCCTCAACCTGCAGACCACATAATCTAGAATATGAATAGCAAAACTTTACCAAAACCTCTCAACACATTCTCAACCTAGTTTCATTTTCTAAACATAAACTCTTCACATTCATTAAAGGTTGCGTGAGCTTCTCGCTACAACCACTATTCAGGTTAGATGACGCTAAGAGATATAAGGCTATTTAGAGGTGAAGTTCAGAGTGTTTAAGGGTTACCCGGCGCTCGTTAAGGATGCAGGATATCGCAAAAAATTGTAAGAGAGAATGGTTCCATTTGAGTTCCACATTCTCTGAACCACTTTTCCTCTATTTTCGCCAAGTCTCTCCGTGAGCTTCAATCCTCCATTCCAGCCACCTTTTAGACCTAAAATGACTCAAAATAAAATAAAAGACTCGATAAGTACCTACAAAACAAAGGTTAGAATGCGTCAAAAACGCATTATATAAATTCCCCTGACTTAGATCTTTGTTTGTCCTCAAACAAATTGAAGACCAAGTGAAAGAGAAGGATTTGAATATGCGGGAACTCTCTCATCCTCAATGAACCGAGTAAACAACCCTCAACCTGCAGACCACATAATCTAGAATATGAATAGCAAAACTTTACCAAAACCTCTCAACACATTCTCAACCTAGTTTCATTTTCTAAACATAAACCCTTCACATTTATTAAAGGTTGCGTGAGCTTCTCGCTACAACCACTATTCAGGTTAGATGACGCTAAGAGATATAAGGCTATTTAGAGGTGAAGTTCAGAGTGTTTAAGGGTTACCCGGCGCTCGTTAAGGATGCAGGATATCGCAAAAAATTGTATGTGAGAATGGTTCCATTTGAGTTCCACATTCTCTGAACCACTTTTCCTCTATTTTCGCCAAGTCTCTCCGTGGGCTTCAATCCTCCATTCCAGCTACCTTTTAAACCTAAAATGACTCAAAATAAAATAAAAGACTTGATAATTACCTACAAAACAAAGGTTAGAATGCATTAAAAATGCATTATATCAATTTCCCTAGACTTAGATCTTTGTTTGTCCTCAAACAAATTCAAGACCAAGTGAAAGAGAAGGTTTTGAAAACGCGGGAACTCTCTCATCCTCAGTGAACCGAGTAAACAACCCTCAACTTGCAGATCACATAATTCAGAATACGAAGAGCTAATGTGTTGAGAAGTTTTGGTAAAGCTTCTGGCTACAAGCACTATTCAAGGTAGACGACGCTAAGGGATTTAAGGCTATTGAGAAGTGAAGTTCAGAGTGTTTAAGGGTTACCCGGCGCTCGTAGAGGATGCAGGATATCGCAAAAAATTGTAAGAGAGAATGGTTCCATTTGAGTTCCATATTCTCTGAACCACTTTTCCTCTATTTTCGCCAAGTCTCTCCGTGAGCTTCAATCCTCCATTCCAGCCACCTTTTAAACCTAAAATGACTCAAAATAAAATAAAAGACTTGATAATTACCTACAAAACAAAGGTTAGAATGCGTTAAAAATGCATTATATCAATTTCCCTAGACTTAGATCTTTGTTTGTCCTCAAACAAATTCAAGACCAAGTGAAAGAGAAGGTTTTGAAAACGCGGGAACTCTCTCATCCTCAGTGAACCGAGTAAACAACCCTCAACTTGCAGATCACATAATTCAGAATACGAAGAGCTAATGTGTTGAGAAGTTTTGGTAAAGCTTCTGGCTACAAGCACTATTCAAGGTAGACGACGCTAAGGGATTTAAGGCTATTGAGAAGTGAAGTTCGGAGTGTTTAAGGGTTACCCGGCGCTCGTAGAGGATGCAGGATATCGCAAAAAATTGTAAGAGAGAATGGTTCCGTTTGAGTTCCACATTCTCTAAACCACTTTTCCTCCATTTTCGCCAAGTCTCTGCGTGAGCTTCAATCCTCCATTCCAGCTAACTTTTAGACCTAAAATGACTCAAAATAAAATAAAAAACTCGATAATTACCTAGAAAACAAAGGTTAGAATGCGTCAAATACGCATTATATCATTTTCCCCAGACTTAGATCTTTGTTTATCTTCAAACAAATTCAATACCAAGTGAAAGAGAAGGGTTTGAAAACGCGGGAACTCTCTCATCCTCTGTGAACCGAGTAAATAATCCTCAACCTGCACACCACATAATTCAGAATATGAAAAGCAAAGCTTTACCAAAACTTTTAAACACATTCTCAACCTAGTTTCATTTTTCAAACATAAACTCTTCACATTCATTAAAGGTTGCGTGAGCTTCTCGCTACAACCCCTATTCAGGTTAGAAGACGTTAAAAGATATAAGGCTATTAAGAGGTGAAGTTCAGAGTATTTAAGGGTTACCCGGCGCTCGTTGAGGATGCAGGATATCGCACAAAATTGTAAGAGAAAATGGTTCCATTTGAGTTCCACATTCTCTAAACCACTTTTCATATATTTTCGCCAAGTCTCTCTGTGAGCTTCAATCCTCCATTCCAGCCAACTTTTAGACTTAAAATGACTCAAAATAAAATAAAAGACTCGATAATTACCTACAAAACAAAGGTTAGAATGCGTAAAAAACGCATTATATAAATTCCCAGACTTAGATCTTTGTTTGTCCTCAAACAAATTGAAGACTTAGTGAAAGAGAAGGATTTGAGTATGCGGGAACTCTCTCATCGTCAATGAACCAAGTAACCAACCCTCAACCTGCAGACCACATAATCTAGAATATGAATAACAAAACTTTACCAAAACCTCTCAACACATTCTCAACCTAGTTTCATTTTCTAAACATAAACTCTTCACATTCATTAAAGGTTGCGTGAGCTTCTCGCTACAACCACTATTCAGGTTAGATGACGCTAAGAGATATAAGGCTATTTAGAGGTGAAGTTCAGAGTGTTTAAGGGTTACCCGGCGCTCGTTAAGGATGCAGGATATCGCAAAAAATTGTAAGAGAGAATGGTTCCATTTGAGTTCCACATTCTCTGAACCACTTTTCCTCTATTTTCGCCAAGTCTCTCCGTGAGCTTCAATCCTCCATTCCAGCCACCTTTTACACCTAAAATGACTCAAAATAAAATAAAAGACCTGATAAGTACCTACAAAACTAAGGTTAGAATGCGTCAAAAACGCATTATATAAATTCCCCTGACTTAGATCTTTGTTTGTCCTCAAACAAATTGAAGACCAAGTGAAAGAGAAGGATTTGAATATGCGGGAACTCTCTCATCCTCAATGAACCGAGTAAACAACCCTCAACCTACAGACCACATAATCTAGAATATGAATAGCAAAACTTTACCAAAACCTCTCAACACATTCTCAACCTAGTTTCATTTTCTAAACATAAACCCTTCACATTTATTAAAGGTTGCGTGAGCTTCTCGCTACGACCACTATTCAGGTTAGATGACGCTAAGAGATATAAGGCTATTTAGAGGTGAAGTTAAGAGTGTTTAAGGGTTACCCGGCGCTCGTTAAGGATGCAGGATATCGCAAAAATTTGTAAGAGAGAATGGTTCCATTTGAGTTCCACATTCTCTGAACCACTTTTCCTCTATTTTCGCCAAGTCTCTCCGTGAGCTTCAATCCTCCATTCCAGCCACCTTTTAAACCTAAAATGACTCAAAATAAAATAAAAGACTTGATAATTACCTACAAAACAAAGGTTAGAATGCGTTAAAAATGCATTATATCAATTTCCCTAGACTTAGATCTTTGTTTGTCCTCAAACAAATTCAAGACCAAGTGAAAGAGAAGGTTTTGAAAACGCGGGAACTCTCTCATCCTCAGTGAACCGAGTAAACAACCCTCAACTTGCAGATCACATAATTCAGAATACGAAGAGCTAATGTGTTGAGAAGTTTTGGTAAAGCTTCTGGCTACAAGCACTATTCAAGGTAGACGACGCTAAGGGATTTAAGGCTATTGAGAAGTGAAGTTCAGAGTGTTTAAGGGTTACCCGGCGCTCGTAGAGGATGCAGGATATCGCAAAAAATTGTAAGAGAGAATGGTTCCGTTTGAGTTCCACATTCTCTAAACCACTTTTCCTCCATTTTCACCAAGTCTCTCCGTGAGCTTCAATCCTCCATTCCAGCTAACTTTTAGATCTAAAATGACTCAAAATAAAATAAAAAACTCGATAATTACCTACAAAACAAAGGTTAGAATGCGTCAAATACGCATTATATTATTTCCCCCAGACTTAGATCTTTGTTTATCTTCAAACAAATTCAATACCAAGTGAAAGAGAAGGGTTTGAAAACGCGGGAACTCTCTCATCCTCTGTGAACCGAGTAAATAATCCTCAACCTGCACACCACATAATTCAGAATATGAAAAGCAAAGCTTTACCAAAACTTCTAAACACATTCTCAACCTAGTTTCATTTTCCAAACATAAACTCTTCACATTCATTAAAGGTTGCGTGAGCTTCTCGCTACAACCCTATTCAGGTTAGAAGACGTTAAAGATATAAGCTATTAAAGTGAAGTTCAGATATTTAATTACCTCTAAAAAAAAAAAAAAAAAACCATATTCCATCCTCCATTTTTACGCCAAGTCTCTTCGTGAGCTTCAATCCTCCATTCCAGCCTAACTTTTAGACCTTAAAATGACTCAAAATAAAATAAAAAACTCGATAATTACCTACAAAACAAAGGTTAGAATGCGTCAAAACGCATTATATCAATTTCCCCAGACTTAGATCTTTGTTTGTCCTCAAACAAATTGAAGACAAGTGAAAGAGAAGGATTTGAAAACGCGGGAACTCTCTCATCCTCTGTGAACCGAGTAAATAATCCTCAACCTGCAGACCACATAATTCAGAATATGAAAGCAAAGCTTTACCAAAACCTCTAAACACATTCTCAACCTAGTTTCATTTTCAAACATAAACTCTTCACATTCATTAAAGGTTGCGTGAGCTTCTCGCTACAACCCCTATTCAGGTTAGATGACGTTAAGAGATATAAGGCTATTAAGAGGTGAAGTTCAGAGTATTTAAGGGTTACCCGGCGCTCGTTGAGGATGCAGGATATCGCAAAAAATTGTAAGAGAAATGGTTCCATTTGAGTTCCACATTCCCTGAACCACTTTTCCTATATTTTCGCCAAGTCTCTCTGTGAGCTTCAATCCTCCATTCCAGCCACCTTTTAGACCTTAAAATGACTCAAAATAAAATAAAAGACTCGATAATTACCTACAAAACAAAGGTTAGAATGCGTAAAAAACGCATTATATAAATTCCCAGACTTAGATCTTTGTTTGTCCTCAAACAAATTGAAGACCAAGTGAAAGAGAAGGATTTGAGTATGCGGGAACTCTCTCATCCTCAATGAACCAAGTAAACAACCCTCAACCTGCAGACCACATAATCTAGAATATGAATAACAAAACTTTACCAAAACCTCTCAACACATTCTCAACCTAGTTTCATTTTCTAAACATAAACCTTCACATTCATTAAAGGTTGCGTGAGCTTCTCGCTACAACCACTATTCAGGTTAGATGACGCTAAGAGATATAAGGCTATTTAGAGGTGAAGTTCAGAGTGTTTAAGGGTTACCCGGCGCTCGTTAAGGATGCAGGATATCGCAAAAAATTGTAAGAGAGAATGGTTCCATTTGAGTTCCACATTCTCTGAACCACTTTTCCTCTATTTTCGCCAAGTCTCTCCGTGAGCTTCAATCCTCCATTCCAGCCACCTTTTACACCTAAAATGACTCAAAATAAAATAAAAGACCTGATAAGTACCTACAAAACTAAGGTTAGAATGCGTCAAAAACGCATTATATAAATTCCCCTGACTTAGATCTTTGTTTGTCCTCAAACAAATTGAAGACCAAGTGAAAGAGAAGGATTTGAATATGCGGGAACTCTCTCATCCTCAATGAACCGAGTAAACAACCCTCAACCTACAGACCACATAATCTAGAATATGAATAGCAAAACTTTACCAAAACCTCTCAACACATTCTCAACCTAGTTTCATTTTCTAAACATAAACCCTTCACATTTATTAAAGGTTGCGTGAGCTTCTCGCTACGACCACTATTCAGGTTAGATGACGCTAAGAGATATAAGGCTATTTAGAGGTGAAGTTAAGAGTGTTTAAGGGTTACCCGGCGCTCGTTAAGGATGCAGGATATCGCAAAAATTTGTAAGAGAGAATGGTTCCATTTGAGTTCCACATTCTCTGAACCACTTTTCCTCTATTTTCGCCAAGTCTCTCCGTGAGCTTCAATCCTCCATTCCAGCCACCTTTTAAACCTAAAATGACTCAAAATAAAATAAAAGACTTGATAATTACCTACAAAACAAAGGTTAGAATGCGTTAAAAATGCATTATATCAATTTCCCTAGACTTAGATCTTTGTTTGTCCTCAAACAAATTCAAGACCAAGTGAAAGAGAAGGTTTTGAAAACGCGGGAACTCTCTCATCCTCAGTGAACCGAGTAAACAACCCTCAACTTGCAGATCACATAATTCAGAATACGAAGAGCTAATGTGTTGAGAAGTTTTGGTAAAGCTTCTGGCTACAAGCACTATTCAAGGTAGACGACGCTAAGGGATTTAAGGCTATTGAGAAGTGAAGTTCAGAGTGTTTAAGGGTTACCCGGCGCTCGTAGAGGATGCAGGATATCGCAAAAAATTGTAAGAGAGAATGGTTCCGTTTGAGTTCCACATTCTCTAAACCACTTTTCCTCCATTTTCACCAAGTCTCTCCGTGAGCTTCAATCCTCCATTCCAGCTAACTTTTAGATCTAAAATGACTCAAAATAAAATAAAAAACTCGATAATTACCTACAAAACAAAGGTTAGAATGCGTCAAATACGCATTATATCATTTCCCCCAGACTTAGATCTTTGTTTATCTTCAAACAAATTCAATACCAAGTGAAAGAGAAGGGTTTGAAAACGCGGGAACTCTCTTATCCTCTGTGAACCGAGTAAATAATCCTCAACCTGCACACCAAATAATTCAGAATATGAAAAGCAAAGCTTTACCAAAACTTCTAAACACATTCTCAACCTAGTTTCATTTTCCAAACATAAACTCTTCACATTCATTAAAGGTTGCGTGAGCTTCTCGTTTGAGTTCCACATTCTCTAAACCACTTTTCCTCCATTTTCGCCAAGTCTCTTCGTGAGCTTCAATCCTCCATTCCAGCTAACTTTTAGACCTAAAATGACTCAAAATAAAATAAAAAACTCGATAATTACCTACAAAACAAAGGTTAGAATGCGTCAAATACGCATTATATCATTTCCCCCAGACTTAGATCTTTGTTTGTCCTCAAACAAATTGAAGACCAAGTGAAAGAGAAGGATTTGAAAACGCGGGAACTCTCTCATCCTCTGTGAACCGAGTAAATAATCCTCAACCTGCACACCACATAATTCAGAATATGAAAAGCAAAGCTTTACCAAAACTTTTAAACACATTCTCAACCTAGTTTCATTTTTCAAACATAAACTCTTCACATTCATTAAAGGTTGCGTGAGCTTCTCGCTACAACCCCTATTCAGGTTAGAAGACGTTAAAAGATATAAGGCTATTAAGAGGTGAAGTTCAGAGTATTTAAGGGTTACCCGGCGCTCGTTGAGGATGCAGGATATCGCACAAAATTGTAAGAGAAAATGGTTCCATTTGAGTTCCACATTCCCTAAACCACTTTTCATATATTTTCGCCAAGTCTCTCTGTGAGCTTCAATCCTCCATTCCAGCCAACTTTTAGACTTAAAATGACTCAAAAATAAAATAAAAGACTCGATAATTACCTACAAAACAAAGGTTAGAATGCGTAAAAAAACGCATTATATAAAATTCCCAGACTTAGATCTTTGTTTGTCCTCAAACAAATTGAAGACTTAGTGAAAGAGAAGGATTTGAGTATGCGGGAACTCTCTCATCGTCAATGAACCAAGTAACCAACCCTCAACCTGCAGACCACATAATCTAGAATATGAATAACAAAACTTTACCAAAACCTCTCAACACATTCTCAACCTAGTTTCATTTTCTAAACATAAACTTTTCACATTCATTAAAGGTTGCGTGAGCTTCTCGCTACAACCACTATTCAGGTTAGATGACGCTAAGAGATATAAGGCTATTTAGAGGTGAAGTTCAGAGTGTTTAAGGGTTACCCGGCGCTCGTTAAGGATGCAGGATATCGCAAAAAATTGTAAGAGAGAATGGTTCCATTTGAGTTCCACATTCTCTGAACCACTTTTCCTCTATTTTCGCCAAGTCTCTCCGTGAGCTTCAATCCTCCATTCCAGCCACCTTTTACACCTAAAATGACTCAAAATAAAATAAAAGACCTGATAAGTACCTACAAAACTAAGGTTAGAATGCGTCAAAAAACGCCATTATATAAATTCCCCTGACTTAGATCTTTGTTTGTCCTCAAACAAATTGAAGACCAAGTGAAAGAGAAGGATTTGAATATGCGGGAACTCTCTCATCCTCAATGAACCGAGTAAACAACCCTCAACCTACAGACCACATAATCTAGAGAATATGAATAGCAAAACTTTACCAAAACCTCTCAACACATTCTCAACCTAGTTTCATTTTCTAAACATAAACCCTTCACATTTATTAAAGGTTGCGTGAGCTTCTCGCTACGACCACTATTCAGGTTAGATGACGCTAAGAGATATAAGGCTATTTAGAGGTGAAGTTAAGAGTGTTTAAGGGTTACCCGGCGCTCGTTAAGGATGCAGGATATCGCAAAAATTTGTAAGAGAGAATGGTTCCATTTGAGTTCCACATTCTCTGAACCACTTTTCCTCTATTTTCGCCAAGTCTCTCCGTGAGCTTCAATCCTCCATTCCAGCCACCTTTTTAAACCTAAAATGACTCAAAATAAAATAAAAGACTTGATAATTACCTACAAAAACAAAGGTTAGAATGCGTTTAAAAAATGCATTATATCAATTTCCCTAGACTTAGATCTTTGTTTGTCCTCAAACAAATTCAAGACCAAGTGAAAGAGAAGGTTTTGAAAACGCGGGAAACTCTCTCATCCTCAGTGAACCGAGTAAACAACCCTCAACTTGCAGATCACATAATTCAGAATACGAAGAGCTAATGTGTTGAGAAGTTTTGGTAAAGCTTCTGGCTACAAGCACTATTCAAGGTAGACGACGCTAAGGGATTTAAGGCTATTGAGAAGTGAAGTTCAGAGTGTTTAAGGGTTACCCGGCGCTCGTAGAGGATGCAGGATATCGCAAAAAATTGTAAGAGAGAATGGTTCCGTTTGAGTTCCACATTCTCTAAACCACTTTTCCTCCATTTTCACCAAGTCTCTCCGTGAGCTTCAATCCTCCATTCCAGCTAACTTTTAGATCTAAAATGACTCAAAATAAAATAAAAAACTCGATAATTACCTACAAAACAAAGGTTAGAATGCGTCAAATACGCATTATATCATTTCCCCCAGACTTAGATCTTTGTTTATCTTCAAACAAATTCAATACCAAGTGAAAGAGAAGGGTTTGAAAACGCGGGAACTCTCTTATCCTCTGTGAACCGAGTAAATAATCCTCAACCTGCACACCAAATAATTCAGAATATGAAAAGCAAAGCTTTACCAAAACTTCTAAACACATTCTCAACCTAGTTTCATTTTCCAAACATAAACTCTTCACATTCATTAAAGGTTGCGTGAGCTTCTCGTTTGAGTTCCACATTCTCTA
>OVBN01000159.1:0-12663 GCA_900406565.1 Turritis glabra | reverse complement strand
ACCTCGGGGAATTCAGTTGCAAAAACTTCTGAAGCTCTTTTTCCAGCAAAGTGTACGCCTTAACGGTCGAAAATGACAAAGGTTGCTACAATGTTGTTCTCATCGGAGACTGATATTTCAAAACGATACATGAGCAAACATTAGAGATGATATTAAGGTGTTAGATCAGTAGATAGACATCCTAATATGTTGGAGATTTAATTCTACATATGGAAGTTTACCTGAGCAACCCAACCTTGTTAGGTTTGTTACATGTATTGCTGGTCATTGTTGTACCCAACTTTTCCAGCATTGTATTGCAGTTGGTGCAGGAAACGTAATTCTAGCCATATTCTCCTAGTATGTTGACAATGGTAGCAACGCATTCGAAGCTAATCACCTGCTCAGTTTTATTGTTAGAGGGATTTGACATGAACCTTAATTTCAGAAGCAAGAGTTTTGGAAAAAGTTTGAAGTAACTTTTGGGATTTCATTTTCGATAAACTCGTTAAGCTCATCTAAAGTCAGTGTTTCGAGTTTGGTTATTGCGGTGGATGAGCTACCAAAAGTTGGATCTTGTTTACTTAACCTGAGGATTATAAAGGAATTGGTTATATTTTATTTATAGTGGATAAATTTGTGATTATTTTAACCTGGTAAGGGAGAGTGAAATACCATGTAGTAAACTCTGTGGTTTTAGCAATGTCTGTGTCAAAGAACAGGCAAGTGGCAGATGTTGAACTCAATGTGACGGCACCTACATCGCTTAGTGGTTAAATAAAAGAGGACTGCTTATGTAGTTTTTAAGTCAGATATAGAGTGTTTCTTACCTCCGAGGAATTTTGCGTTGACAGTGGTGAGAAGTACGACAGTTGGTTTGGAGTCACTTGCATTCCATCTTTGTGCGGAACTTTGCGGCAATGTTATCCCAGAGGTAAATGCAAACTGTTTCGCCGCTGTTTAGAATAAGTTTGTAAAGGGTTATACGAAAATAATTTGAAACCTTGGGAGATGTTGATGAAATTCATGAAACAAATATTAAAGTGGTGGTGGTGGTAAACTCATATCATTATCAAATATAAGGTACTCCATTATAAATTGTTTCAAACTATTATTTAAAATCTTTAACTTTGCTTCTATCTAAACTTTGGATTTGACTAAGATAGACTATTTTCTGGAGAAAGAGTATGCAAATGATGAGACTAACATATAGGTAAATTGACATAAAGATGAATACACAGAGTTTAATAAATCAAAAACACATCTTCAATATAAAAGAAACTCAACATTCTGAAATTGATGAATCAGCTTAGTTTAAACTCTTAAAAATGTAAAACACTTTTGTAAGAATATTAGAATGCGTACTCTTTCATGAGGAGGTGCAAGAAAACCCTGTCCTTGGACTTCCCGTTGGCAACTTTAGGTGCTTCAGCATTTGAGGTAGCATTGTGTAAATTGTCTCCAGTAAGAAGACAAATTTGGCCAATAACATCTACAATTTAAACAGCCTTATAAATACGCATTTTGATATTCAACAAATAAGCATTCACCACCAGCCACACTTGTAACAAAATAATATAATTCCCGTGAACCATGAACAATGGAAAGAAACAAATATCTATACGAAGCTAGTACATTATTCTCATCACTCATCACCAAATTCCCATGTAATATAAAGAGTATAATATCACAACATTAGAAGAACCAAAGAGAATAATTCCTGGGTAAATTATTCTCATTCACTCATCACTCAACGCAACATTAGAATAACCATAAAATGGAGATGAATAATATAAAAAAGTATCTATAAGAATAATATCAAAAGAAACCAAACATAACAAAATTAGGTATCTTAACTACAATGAGAACATAAATTTACTTACACGGACATGCACATAAAACTAGACAGGACGTGATTTTATTTTCCGTTTGTGTGGTACAACAAACTAAATCTACAAATTTAAACAGAAGTTTAACTTGATGAAGTGTTTCTTACCAAAGAGATCACCATTTCTGTCTACGATAGCTGCCAAATCAATGAAAGGACGGATCCTAAACTTCTGAAAATCAATTTGGTGCTCTCCCTTGGTGACTTCAACGAATTATGTTTGATTGCTGAAACAGATGTCGTATTTGTGATCATAAACTTTGAAAACTTTCTTGCAAGGACTGATGATGAACTTCTTGATCGTGTAAACATAATTTGGCTTCAGGTAACTCTTGTAGCGTATGATTCTATTTGCAGGTATGAACGCTTGGATTGTTGTTGACTGGTGGAATTGCAAAAGTTAGTAAATGGTTGAAGCATAAGTTGCCTGGTGGAATTGCAAAAGTGTATATGTGATTTTTTGAATACATACCTTTCACTACAAGAAAACAGGCTAGAACCGACGGTCATATCCGTCTGTTTTCCGTCGGAAACAGCTCTAACCGACGGAAAATTGACGAATTTGTCCGTCGGTTCTAGAGCGTCGGTAAAAATAATCCGTCGGTAATTCGTCGGTCAAGACAGACGGATTACCGAGGGTCTATTTACGGACGAATTTACCGACGAACTATATATTTCGATGGATTACCGATGGAATTGCGGAAACTAAAATTTCCGTCATAACCGACGGATTACCGACGGATTATCCGTCAGAACCGATGGAATTACCGACGGATTTTAATATTTAAAATTAAAAATTTGATTTTAATATTTAATTTAAATTCATTGAAAATAATTAAATTTATTATTAAATATATTGGATAAAATTAAAAATGCATAAAAATTATAATTCAGAAATTAATAATATTATTTTAAAAAACTAAAACAAGAAATTGTTCGAAATAAAAAAAGGATAATTAAAAAACAACGGACACCGCCAACTACGGATTCTTCGACCGCATATCTCTCATGAACGCTTCTACCTCCTCATCCTTCTTCTTGTACCACGGGACCGAAAACCACTCGTGACTCCGGTGGAACGGTTGGACGAGTGGTCACGGTAATTACCGTAGTTCCTACAAAAAAAAATGTTAGAAATGATAATAAACTTTGCATTATAATGAACAAAAAACTAAAAAATATATGATAATGTTAATTATATTTCTTAAATGCATAAACCAAATTATATTTGAAAATTTATCAAACAAAAACTATATCAAAATTCCAAAACATTTCCTAAAAATATTTCTTAAAATTTTTTAAAACGATAATAATTTCATAAAATTAAAAATATGATTAAATTTTTCGTAAATTTTATAGATATGATAATATTTAAAAATAAGAAAACACGATTCACAAAATTTTAAAATCATTAAAAACTAATCAATAAGTATTTTTTGAAAAATAGAAACCAATTTCAAAAAATCTAAACAAAATATGATAATATGATATATATTATTTAATTTCATAAAATGAATTATCAATTATAAAAACTATAACATTTAATAAAATCCTACTTAAATTATTCTAACACAAACCCTAATCTAACAAAAAAAACCCAACACTTCAAAATAAAATTATAATAAAATCCTAACCATAACAACAAATTCTAATTAACACCAAATTATAACATCTAATTCTTACAAATTCTAACAATTTCTAACAAATATAGATTTCATACCTATTCTAACAAATCTAACAAATTCATATATACAATCTAAAATCTAACAAATTCATATCTAAAATCTAAGATTCAAACCCATTCTAACAAATTCTAACAAATCTAAACTCTAACAAATTTAGCAAATATTATATGAAATAAAAAAAAATGTTAAACTTACGCCATTCAAAATAGGAAGAGGAGGAGATGAAAGGGAGGGAGAGAAGCCGCCGGAGGAGACGTCACCGGAGGGAGAAGAGTCGCCGGAGGGAGAACCTATCGCCGGAGGAGAAGGAGAGAAGATTGGGAGAGAAAACCAAATGGAGAAGGGGACAAGGTTTCTCGGATTATAATTACGCATTTACCGACGGATTAACCGAAGGATAATCCATCGGTTTTCACTAAAAATTTAATTGCCGCGTTTCCCAAAACCGTTTCGCGGGCAAATTTTCGGATCCGTCGGTTATTCCGTCGGTAATTACCGACGGATTTCCGACGGATCCGAAAATTTGCATGCATTCTTATTGGCCAATCAACGTTTTCGGATAATACTCTAAACCGTCGGTTAATCCGTTGGTAATTACCGACAGATCCGAAAATTTGCATGCATTCTTATTGGCCGGTCAACGTTTTCGGATAATACTCTAAACCGTCGGTTAATCCGTCGGTAATTACTAACGGATTACCGACGGACATCGAGAATTGTATATCATTCTCGATTGATCAGTCAAAGTGTGCTTGAATTATTTTAGTTCGTCGGTAAATCCGTCGGTAATTACCGACGGAATAACCGACGGTTTAGGGTATAGAGTTCTTAATTTGCATGATTAATAATGGAAAATGTGTATATAATCTTTATAATACACTGAACATAAGTTATGTTGTCAAAAAATATACATTTGTACGTACAATATATAAAATACATAATGTGATTTCCAAAAGGTAAATACTAATCCATAAGATATAAGTACACATCCTAAGTACTTTTGTTAAATTAAGATTCGGATTTCAGGAAACACATATTTGAAAGGCTTTTGGTAAAGAAGTTAGCGTGTTAGTGATTAAAAACTAATCTTTTATACATCGGTTATCAGAAATGTGCGTTACGGACCGGAATCGATAATTTATACCCTAAACCATCAGTAAACCGTCGGTAATCCGTCGGTAAATACCGACGGATTAGATGTACTTACCGACGGTTTAGAAAAAGTAATCATATTACTACTTAGAAACAATAAAACCGACGTAAATTTTAAATCCGTTGGTAATCCGTCGGTAAAAACCGACGAAAAACCGACGGATTCCATCCGAGGCTTTTCCGTCAAAAATCTGTCGGGTGTCCCTCGGTTATTACCGACGGATTCATGACCGTCGGTAATGCCGTCAGTTCCTTCCTTGTTTTCTTGTAGTGTTTTCATCGATGAGTAGGAGCTCAAGACCAATGAGAATGATACAAACAACTTAGTCTTCGATAAATGGATAGAAATGTAACCCAATGTTCATTCCAAACACCGATTACATAAAACTTACCGACGATCGAACCAACCCGGTATCGATGACGGTGCTCGTTCCCGGAAAACTCCAGAGATAACGACAAACAAACTTAACAACTTTTTAATGATCAAAATAGAAAAATAAAAGTTTCTCTCTTTTGTATTCAATCTCTTCGTAACTTCTTATTGGATCAGACGAGGCCCATTCTTCCATTGTTCTCCGGCCCAACAACCAAGCCCCTACGAACACCTTTTCGGTAACAAATCCTACCCGTCCAAACAACCTTGTCCTCAAGGTTTAAAATCTGGAAATCTGCGCGCTAAGTCAAAAAGAAACTCCCAACTGGCCTCATCTTCGTTCTGATTAGCCCATTTGATCAAAACCATCGTAGCAGCCTTACCTTGCCTTTTCACCATTTTACGATCTAACACCGCCTCCGAAACCTTACTCAAGATATCATGAACTATCGACGGCAAATCAGTGGAAGAATTGACAGTCCCCACCACTTTCTTCAACTGGGAAACATGAAAAACCGGATGAATGGACGAAGATGCCGGTAACTGCAACTTATAAGCCACTTCCCCATAACGGTCTATGACCTCGTCCGGTCCATAGTATTTCGGAGCCAACTTCTGATTAGGACGCGAGACAACTGACTGTTGCCTATACGGCTGTAGTTTCACAAAGACTCTATCTCCAATGTCGAACGCCCTGTCAGAACGATGACGATCAGCCACTTGTTTCATACGGTTTTGAGCACACAAGAGGTGAAACTGTAATAACAATACCATCTTCTCTCTTTCTTCCAACGACCGAGCCACCACTGCCACTTTTGATTCGCCGGGTAGATACGGCAGGTGCTGCAGTGGAGGTTGCCCATACAAAGCTTCAAAAGGAGTCATTTGAATGTTGGTATGGTAATTGGTGTTATACCAGAACTCTGCTAAGGGCAGCCACTTACTCCACAGGTGAGGGCGATCACTACACATACAACGCAAGTAAGTCTCAAGACATCTGTTCACCACTTCGGTTTGCCCATCGCTTTGGGGATGATAAGCACTAGAGTAGTTCAAAGCAACTCCTTGCAGGCTAAACAATTCTTTCCAAAAGTCACTTAGAAACACCGAGTCTCTGTCACTGACAATGGATTGAGGAAATCCGTGTAACTTGAACACATTATCCAGGAACACTTGAGCGACAGACGAAGCAGAATAGGGATAAGTTAATGCCAAGAAGTGGGCTGCTTTGCTCAATCTGTCAACGACCACCAAGATCACTGTTTTGCCGAAGGAAGGAGGTAAACAGTCGATAAAATCCATGGATATGTCGGTCCAAATAGCCGTGGGAATGGGTAAAGGATTAAATAACCCAGGGGATGCGGCTGGGTCATACTTACAGTGCTGACACACATCACATCCACGAATGTAAGCCTGTATATCTGTAGACATTCCCTTCTAGTAAAATAAACTCTTAACACGCTGGTGTGTCTACCAGAACAGTGTAACCACTCCAAAATCTTAGTACGTAAGGCCAAATTAACCGGAGTCACCAGCTTATTCTTCCTCCGCAAAATGCCTTGAGACCAACTATAGAACTGACGAGAAGTCGGATCTCGTTCCAAATCCGCAATAATGGCCTGAATGTGAACATCCTCTGCATATGCAGCTTGTAGTTGTTGCATTAAATCACACTCCAAAACAGTTAATGCCATGTGTAAAACCTCTGTACCCTCCACACGCGAAAGAGCATCTGCTGCAATATTTTCTTTGCCCTGACGATATTGAATTTCATAATCAAATTCGAGTAGCTTAGGTAGCCACTGTTGTTGGATGGGAGTGTTCAATCTCTGTTCCAACAAGTATTTCAAGCTTCTCTAATCAGTACTGATGATGAAATGCCCCATTAACAGGTAATGTCTCCACTTTTGAACCGCAAATACCACAGCCAACAGTTCTTTTTTATAAATCGAGAGGTTTAGCTGTTTTCCCTTCAAATGGCGGCTGATGTACGCCAAAGGATGACTCTCCTGCATTAATACCGCACCAATACCCGTACCACACGCATCTGTCACTACGACGAAGGGCAAATCAAAGCGAGGTAGAGCCAAAACTGGAGCAGCACAAAGAGCTTCTTTCAATTGAGAAAATGCGGCGTCCGCGTTAGGAGACCACGCAAAACTGGCTTTCTTCGTCAAAGATGTTAGTGGGTGAGCTATACTTCCAAAATTTCGTACAAATCGACGATAGTACCCAGCTAACCCCAAGAAACCTCTCAATTGCTTCAAAGTCTTAGGAACAGGCCACTCTTTTACAGCTTTCACCTTCAAAGGATCTAAAGACACCCCCGTCTCTTGTATGTAATGTTCCAAATACTCCACACGACGAGTTAGAACGGAAAATTTGCCACGCTTAGCAAATAAACTTTGTGTTCGCATCTTCTCGAACACCAAACGCAAAGGCCGAACATGATCTTCCACCGAAGCACTATAAATGAGAATATCGTCGAAAGATCAAAACACACTTCCGAAGTAAACTGCGAAACACATCATTCACCAAGCTCTGAAATGTAGCAGGGGCATTAGTAAGGCTGAAAGGCATCACTAAATACTCATAATGACCGCTGTGCGTTTTAAACGCTGTCTTGTGCACATCCGTTGGCCCCATCCTACCCTGATGGTACCCAGCTCTCAAATCAATCTTCGAATACACAGTGGAACCTCCTAACTCATCCATCAGATCCTCAATGAAAGGAATGGGAAACCGATCCTTGATTGTAAGATTATTCAAGCACCTATAGTCGACACACAACCGCCAAGAGTCATCTTTTTTCTTGACCAACACAACAGGTGAGGCATAAGAACTAGAACTCGTTTGTATGGTGCCAGCCTCTAATAACTCCTGCACCATTTTGTCGATCTCATTCTTCTGGGATACTGCATAGCGGTATGGTCGTTGATTGACTGGGTTCGAACCAGCTAACAGAGGAATTTTGTGATTGTGATTCAGACGGAAAGGGGGTAATTGAGTAGGCAACATGAAAACATCTTTATACTCAGACAACAAGCTCTCCACTGCAGGAGGTAACTGCGACTCCTCCTCCTGTGTTTCAAGTGAATACAACTCCACAGAAGCATGCTCTTGTACATTCTTTACCCAAATCATCGAAAGCTGTATCTCCTTTTCCTTCCTCTCATTATACTGTAAAGTGCGCACCTCCCTGACTGAACCTTTCCTCACGCCATGAAGCAAGACCGATTTGGTACTAGGTAACAACTTGAATTGCATCGTAAGCTCATGGAAATCCCAAGTAATGGGTCCCCACTGAGCCAACCACTGAACACCAAGCACCATATCACACCCTCCCAAGGGTAACACCAGAAACTCAGTAGCAAATTCGTGATGCAGAAACTTCCAACGAAACACCTCAACCTTATCAGTCACAGTAACTTGCCTCCCATCGGCGACAACCACAGGAGCCACACCATTGCTTTTGAGCTGACAACCCACCTTCGCCACTAACTTCAGATCAATGAAATTATGTGTAGAGCCAGAGTCCAACAACGCATACACCGCCCTCTTTCCTGCACACCCTTTTACTTTCATAGTTTGGAAACCAGACACGCCTTCTATGGCATTTACAGAGATACGTGGAACATCCAACTCTTGACCTTGTATCTCGATAACCAACTCCTCCTCCGAATCACCCAAGTCATCTTCAATAACCTCCATTGTGATAATGTTCGGGAGAGTACTTTTCATCACAATAGTAACACAAACCAGCAGCACGTCGACGACTCATTTCCTCTGGTGATAAAAACTGTTGTGGTTTCACATTTCGGGGTTTGTCCCGTTGGTAAGGAACCACCGCTTTTGACTCAGGTTCCTTCCGTGTACTGGCTTGATTGCGAGACTGAGTAGATTACTTAGAGTTGGACCAAAACGACGCAGGAACCGGTTTCGGATGTGCCTGTTCATACAACCTCCCCAACACCAAGCACTGATGCACTGACCTCGGTTGGAACATCCGTATATGCATCTGCGTATCAGTACGAAGACCTGCCAAATAAGCACTCACCAAATAGGCCTCAGAAAGATTAACCCGGTTTCTTATCAACTCAAAGCGACCATGATACTCAACAATTCCGACCGTCTCTTGAAGCATCTTAAGCTCTGCAATCGGATCATCCAACACTTCCTCAAAGCGTTCCTGCAACAACAACTTATACGCACGCCAATCATAAATAATCTCAGGACCGACCTCCTCGGACTGTAAGATCGATTGATGCCAAGCCTCCGCTGCGACATCAAAATGAATCGAAGCCAGTCCCACCTTAAACTCCTCCCCCGTGTGATCCATGAGGAACACCTGTTCCACCTTCGTCAACCACTCCTTCATCCTCTCACCATTAAACCGAGGAAAATCAACCTTCGCAAGGCGAGAAGCACCGTGATAAGCAGCGATCGGACCTTGTCGAACGCGACCCCCGTCAAGAGGTCCATTGTGGTGAAGCGGTAACGGAGTCACCTCCGACGAAGATCGATCACCACGCGACGAACCCCCAGATTGCATCGTCATCCCTCTTAGAGTCTCCACCACGTCAGCGAGGTTTTGCTTCATCTCTGACGAAATCCGCTCGATCTCAGCGGAAAATCGTTGGGTCAAACGGTTTTCCAGCTCATCCATCCGCGAGCCGTCGGTTTCCTTCTCTTTCTATTTAGCTTGAGCACGCGTCTCCACCATCAACTCCAAGAAACGGCGTAGCTCTGATACCTTTGATACAAACAACTTAGTCTTCGATAAATGGATAGAAATGTAACCCAATGTTCATTCCAAACACCGATTACATAAAACTTACCGACGATCGAACCAACCCGGTATCGATGACGGTGCTCGTTCCGAGAAAACTCCAGAGATAACGACAAACAAACTTAACAACTTTTTAATGATCAAAATAGAAAAATAAGAGTTTATCTCTTTTGTATTCAATCTCTTCGTAACTTCTTATTGGATCAGACGAGGACTATTCTTCCATTGTTCTCCGGCCCAACAACCAAGCCCCTACGAACACCTTTTCTGTAACAGAGAATATTGGCTTTTGTGTGATTCCGAGCCTCCCAGAAATGGATCAATCTGACCAAAATTTCTTCTTTGCAAAAAGCACCTTCAAGGTCATCGAAAGTTTTTTTGGTGAGTGTTTTCGCAGGAGCGGAAGAAGGTATAGCTGCTATGGTTGGTTTTCTGGGTAGTGTTACAAAGTTTTGGTGGTGATGATTTCATTATGAAGACCCATAATTTATAGGGTAGGGTAACAAAGATATTGAAGTGACCATTTAAATCAAGGGAGAGTGGACTATTAAGGAGATGAAGCGGTAACGCTATTGCTTAATTGGAGGCTCCGGAAGATTAAGCTGATAGAACTGATGTACATCAATGGCGAGTAGGGTTTAGATCTCAAAAAAGAAGAAGCGTTATGTCGTGCGATGGAGATGATTAGTGTGGGCCTTTTTTTTTTTTGGGGGTTTGATTGTTTAAGCTGAGATTAATATTAAGCTACGAATCTACATCTCATTAGAGTTATATATGTGCTGACATGGCATCTTTTTAGAGAGTATAGATTTTGCTGAGGTGGACACTCTCACAATGCTCTATTTATCCCTTTTATTAGTATAGATTTGTTAATTTATTAGTGATAGTAGATTGATATGATTTAATTGATTTCACTCGCTACTAAATATACGGGGAATGTTTGTTAAATTTGATTTGATCGGAGGAAGATGATGAATCATTTGCGGCAGGGACGGAGATGGATTGAATATTTTTATATTGTATATCTATTTATTGTTTAGTTTATTTTGAATGGTCGATCAAAAAAATTATTTCACATTATTACCCGAATCAGAAAATATTTGATTTTTTTATTTAAGGTTACAAAATATTTAATTTATGGAAAATCGGTAAAAATAAATGATAATATAATATAATGCAGTTTATATATTTTATGTCCATACTTTTCCTAAATTTTATCATAGATATTTTAACCAAGTCAGGCTTTTCATAAAATAAAGATCTAAACATATACAAATTAAATTGATTTACATAAAACTGATATTCGATATTTTGTTTTTTTGGAAATGATATACAATATTTTTAAATATAATTTAAATAAATCGAAATTTTATGTGATATTTTTTTAACGTAAAAGTGAAATGGATTAAACCTTAGTTAAATACATATTCAGCAGTATTTAATACCGTATTTATTATTCCGTTACTATAAATAAATAAAAATAATTATTTCTAAAATATAAACAAATGGTCTTAATACCAATGGTATAATGATGTAATTATTTACAAATTTAAGTTTAAAAACTTATAAGTACTTTCCGATTAATAGTATCAGATGTCACCAAAGATGCTTTAACAAAAAAAAATTGTTCCTTAGTTTATAAAATTTAAATGAATTATTTTGGTTATTTGTAAGTTAGTGTAGCAAACCTCTCTAAAAAAGGCAGAGCAAAATTTTAGGCTATTCAATACACATGAAAAAAAATATTACCCAATGTTTCTCTCAATATAAATTTTTTCTTCGTTCTCCTGCTTCTTATTTATATCTATTTACTCTACTAAATCTTAAATCACAACTCAAACGGCGAACAATAAAAAAAAAACTTTATTTAATGAATAAAGTGTGCATGTGGTGAGGGGTTACATGAAATAAGGGATCGGATATTCATGTGTTGGTTTTTGGATGTGGAAAAAATTGTTAAAGTACAGAGAAGTTGCGAAAACGATGCATAGAGTGAAAGTGAAAGATGGTCGCACTACATCATTTTGGTATGACAACTGGTCGCATATGGGTAGATTAATTGATATTACGGGACCTCGTGGAGTCATTGATATGGCGATTCCGCTTGAATCATCGTTTGAAATAGTGTTGTCATCCCACCGCTGACGGAGACATCGAGTTGAAGCATTAAACAATATTGAGGAAGAGAACCCACAAGTTAACCCAATGACATATCACTTTGGAAATACTCAGCCAACAATTTCAAGAAGACGTTTACAACGGAAGGCACTTGGAACATCCTCATATCTCCACATCCGAAGGAAGAATGGTACAAGGGTGTATGGTTCTCCTAAGCAACAACCAAGTACTCATTCTTAACATGGCTAGCAATTAATGATCGATTATCTACAAGAGATCGTATTAAATGGTGGAACTCGGGACAAAGAGTTGATTGTATTTTCTATGGCAACATCAAGGAGACAAGGCGTCATCTCTTTTTATCTTGTCAGTACTCATCTTAAATTTGGAGAGCTCTTACCCAAACGCTTCTAGCAACAGACTGATATCGCCTAATCACATCTCACTACAAGAAAACCTGTGTTTTTTGACCCCGGAAATCGTTATAAGTTAGTCGCAAAATACCTATTTGTGACTGTTTCCCGTGTACAATGGTGGTCGCTAATCGATCGCAACCTCTTTGTGACGACCAAAAACTGTCGTATATAAGCGACTGTTAATAAGGCATAATTTTGTGGTCCTAAATTTAAGACGAAACTGTAACCATTTTTGGGTTGTCATATATTCGGACTCTGTTAGG
>OVBN01000156.1:0-41735 GCA_900406565.1 Turritis glabra | reverse complement strand
TTAGATCTTTGTTTGTCCTCAAACAAATTCAAGACCAAGTGAAAGAGAAGGGTTTGAAAACGCGGGAACTCTCTCATCCTCAGTGAACCGAGTAAACAACCCTCAACCTGCAGACCACATAATCCAGAATATAAATAGCAAAGCTTTACCAAAACCTCTCAACACATTCTCAACCTAGTTTCATTTTCCAAACATAAACTCTTCACATTCATTAAAGGTTGCGTGAGCTTCTCGCTACAAGCACTATTCAGGGTAGACGACGCTAAGGGATTTAAGGCTATTGAGAGGTGAAGTTCAGAGTGTTTAAGGGTTACCCGGCGCTCGTAGAGGATGCAGGATATCGCACAAAATTGTAAGAGAGAATGGGTCCATTTGAGTTCCACATTCTCTAAACCACTTTTCCTCCATTTTCGCCAAGTCTCTCCGTGAGCTTCACTCCTCCATTCCAGCAACTTTTAGACCTAAAATGACTCAAAATAAAATAAAAGGCTCGATATACCTATAAACAAATGTAAGAACTCACCAAAAATGCATTATATCAAGTCTCCCAGACTTAGATCTTTGCTTGTCTTCAAACAAATTCAAGACCAAGTGAAAGAGAAGGGTTTGAAAACGCGGGAACTCTCTCATTCCAGTGAACCGAGTAAACAACCTCAACCTGCAGACCACATAATCCAGAATATAAATAGCAAAGCATACCAAACCTCTCAACACATTCTCAACCTAGTTTCATTTTCCAAATATAAAGTCTTCACATTCATTAAAGGATGCGTGAGCTTCTCACTACAAGCATTATTCAGGGTAGACGACGCTAAGGGATTTAAAGCTATTGAGATGTGAAGTTCGAAGTGTTTAAGGGTTACTAGGTGCTCGTAGAGGATGCAGGATATCGCACAAAATTGTAAGAGAGAATGGGCCCATTTGAGTTCCACATTCTCTAAACCACTCTTCCCATTTTCGCCAAGTCTCTCCGTGAGCATCAATCCTCTATTCCAGCCACCTTTTAGACCTAAAATAACTAAAAATAAAGCAAAAGACTCGATAATTACCTACAAAACAAAGGTTAGAATGCGTCAAATGCATTATGTCATTCCCCCAGACTTAGATCTTTGTTTGTCTTCAAACAAATTCAAGACCAGTGAAAGAGAAGGGTTTGAAAACGCGGGCACTCTCTCATCCTCAGTGAACCGAGTAAACACAACTCTCAATCTACAGACCACATAATCCAGAATAATGTATAGCAAAGCTTTACCAAAACCTCTCAAACACATTCTCAACCTAGTTTCACTTTCCAAACATAAACTCTTCACATTCATTAAGGTTGCGAGAACTTCTCGCTACAAGCACTATTCAGGGTAGACGACGCTAAGGGATTTAAGGCTAATGAGAGGTGAAGTTCAGAGTGTTTAAGGATTACCCAGCGCTCGTAAAGGATGCAGGATATCGCACAAAATTGTAAGAGAGAATGAGCCCATTTGAGTTCCACATTCTCTAAACCACTCTTCCTCTATTTTCGCCAAGTCTCTCCGTGAGCTTCAATCCTCTATTCCAGCCACCTTTTAGACCTAAAATAACTCAAAATAAAACAAAATACTCGATAATTACCTACAAAACAAAGGTTAGAATGCGTCAAAAATGCATTATATCAATTCCCCCAAACTTAGATCTTTGTTGGTCCTCAAACAAATTCAAGACCAAGTGAAAGAGAAGGGCTTGAAAATGCGGGAACTCTCTCATCCACAAGTGAACCGAGTAAACAACCCTCAACCAGCAGACACATAATCCAGAATATAAATAGCAAAGCTTTACCAAAACCTCTCAACACATTCTAAACCTAGTTTCATTTTCCAAACATAAACTCTTCACATTCATTAAAGGTTGCGTGAGCTTCTCGCTACAAGCACTATTCAGGGTAAACGACGCTAAGGGATTTAAGGCTAATGAGAGCTGAAGTTCAGAGTGTTTAAGGTTACCCGGCGCTCGTAGAGGATGCATGATATCGCACAAAATTGTACGAGAAAATGGGTCCATTTGAGTTCCACATTCTCTAAACCACTTTTCCTCTATTTTCGCCAAGTCTCTCCGTGAGCTTCACTCCTCCATTCCAGCAACTTTTTAGACCTAAAATGACTCAAAATAAAATAAAAGGCTCGATATACCTATAAATCAAATGTAAGAATGCACCAAAAATGCATTATATCAAGTCTCCCAGACTTAGATCTTTGTTTGTCTTCAAACAAATTCAAGACCAAGTGAAAGAGAAGGGTTTGAAAACGCGGGAACTCTCTCATCCTTAGTGAACCGAGTAAACAATCATCAACCTGCAGACCACATAATCCAGAATATATATAGCAAAGCTTTACCAAAACCCCTCAACACATTCTCAACCTAGTTTCATTTTCCAAATATAAACTCTTCACATTCATTAATGGTTGCGTGAGCTTCTCGCTACAAGCACTATTCAGGGTAGACGACGCTAAGGGATTCAAGGCTATTGAGAGGTGAAGTTCAGAGTGTTTAAGGGTTATCCGGTGCTCGTAGAGGATGCAGGATATCGTACAAAATTGTAAGAAAAAATGAGTCCATTTGAGTTCCACATTCTCTAAACCACTTTTCCTCCATTTTCGCCAAGTCTCTCTGTGAGCTTCAATCCTCCATTCCAGCCACTTTTAACACCTAAAATGACTCAAAATAAAATAAAAGACTCGATAATTACCTACAAAACAAAGGTTAGAATGCGTTAAAAACGCATTATATCAATTCCCCCAGACTTAGATCTTTGTTTGTCCTCAAACAAATTCAAGACCAAGTGAAAGAGAATGGTTTGAAAACGCGGGAACTCTCTCATCCTCAGTGAACCGAGTAAACAGCCCTCAACCTGCAGACCACATAATCCAGAATATGAATAGCAAAGCTTCACCAAAACCTCTCAACACATTCTCAACCTAGTTTCATTTTTCAAACATAAACTCTTCACATTCATTAAAGGTTGCGTGAACTTCTCGCTACAAGCACTGTTAAGGGTAGACGACGCTAAGGAATTTAAGGCTACTGAGAGGTGAAGTTTAGAGTGTTTAAGTTACCCGGCGCTCGTAGAGGATGCAGGATATCGCACAAAATTGTAAGAGAAAATGGGCCCATTTGAGTTCCACATTTCCTAAACCACTCTTCCTCCATTTTCGCCAAGTCTCTCCGTGAGCTTCAATCCTCCATTCCAGCCACCTTTTAGACCTAAAATAACTCAAAATAAAATAAAAGACTCGATAATTACCTACAAAACAAAGGTTAGAATGCGTCGAAAATGTATTATATCAATTCCCCCAAACTTAGATCTTTGTTTGTCCTCAAACAAATTAAAGACGAAGTGAAAGAGAAGGGTTTGAAAACGCGGGAAATCTCTCATCCTCAGTGAACCGAGTAAACAATCCTCAACCTACAGACTGCATAAACCAGAATATGAATATCAAAGCTTTACCAAAACCTCTCAACACATTTTCAACCTAGTTTCATTTTCCAAACATAAACTCTTCACATTCATTAAAGGTTGCGTGAGCTTCTCGCTACAAGCACTATTCACGGTAGACGACGCTAAGGGATTTGAGGCTATTGAGAAGTGAAGTTCAGAGTGTTTAAGGGTTACCCTGCGCTCGTAGAGAATGCAGGATATCGCACAAAATTGTAAGAGAGAATGGGCCCATTTGAGTTCCACATTCTCTAAACCACTCTTCCTCTATTTTCGCCAAGTCTCTCAGTGAGCTTCAATCCTCCATTCCAGCCACCTTTTAGACCTAAAAGACTCGTTAATTACCTACAGAACAAAGGTTAGAATGCACCAAAAATGCATTATATCAATTCTCCCAGACTTAGATCTTTGTTTGTCTTCAAACAAATTCATGACCAAGTGAAAGAGAAGGGTTTGAAAACGCGGGAACTCTCTCATCCTCAGTGAACCGAGTAAACAACCCTTAACCTGCAGACCACATAATCCAGAATATGAATAGCAAAATGATGCATTCGCGAAATTAAATAATTTCCCGATACACTTAACTGCTATGTAGTATATACGGGGTCGAACCACAAGAACCAATGGTACTTTAGAGATCTATGAATTTCGTAATTAGCTAAAGCAAAGAAGTAAGTTGCTGTTTTCAGATTTGTAACTAAAATTGTAAGGAAATAAAACGATTAAACAATATGATTAAAACATTGGGCTATAAGGTATTTCAGAGAATAATGAATGGTGGCAATTATGAGTCATGAGGTTCAATTGTGGGAACCATTCTAGAACATGAAGACGAAGATAAACTAATCCTCTTCCAAGGTCTTAGTCACTAAATTAGACTACTCAACTATGAACTTCCGTTTTAAGTCTCCTAGTCTAATCCGCATTAACAGTCAAGTTCACTAAGTTCACAAGGCGTTCTAACATTAACTTTCGTTAGCTAGACATACTATGCTTAATTCACACTGGTTCAAGCTATCTAGAACACTTTCTATGCATAGATAAACCTAAGATCTAAAACAGAATGATCAAGCCTGTCCTAGCATTAAGGTCATGTGAATCAAAGAACTCTAAGGATAAGAACTCATCTAAACAGCCTAACCATCACATAGCGAAGGAAATAGCGGAAGAAGACATAATTGAAAACTTAATGAAATTGAATGATTAAAGATAATGAGGGTTTAAAAATCTTCTCCAAGGTGTCAAGGTGGATGAATCTCTAATCCCCAAAGGAGTAGCTTACAAAGGTGTTGCAAAACTCTCTAATGCCGAAAAGAATGTAAAAACAACCCCCCTTAGAAAGTCTAGGGTCTTGGGTATTTATACCCTTACAAGAAAAAAGGAAATTCTAATAAAACTAAAAAGAAGTCTTGGTCGTAGGATTATGGACCGATCGGTCCAAGTGTGGACCGATCGGTCTTACAGCCTCAGGTCGTCTCTCTTCGTCATCCCAAGGGTGGATCGATCGGTCCTAAAGTGGACCAATCGGTCTTACGGTGTCAGGTTGATCATGCTCGTGTGGTTGAAAGTCGGACTGATCGATCCATGATTGGACCGATCGGTCTTACGGCGTCAGGTTCATCATTGAAGACGTCTGAATGGTAGATCGATTGGTCTCTATGTAGATCGATCGGTCTGTGTTGACATCTTCTCCTCCTAGTGCTTAAACTCTCACTCGAACAAGGCCCGAAGTAGACCAATTTCCGCAAAGCTCCAGAAACCTGTATAGGACTCACGACTCGATCAAAAAAACACAAAACGCGACCGAAGAAGCAACAAAAGATTCAAAAACGTAATTATATACAAGTCATAAGACGTTAAAAACATAACATATCACAAAACTTTACAAAACCTCTCAACACATTCTCAACCTAGTTTCATTTTCCAAACATAAACTCTTCACATTCATTAAAGGTTGCGTGAGCTTCTCGCTACAAGCACTATTCAAGGTAGACGACGCTAAGGGTGATATAAGAATGGACCAGCAGCTTGAACCGGAGCAAGGAGAACTGGCAGAACATGGACAACTGGAACCAGAAGAGCTTGAGCAAGCTATGGTGATACCAAGCAGACCCATTACAAGAGCCAAAGCCAAGACACTAAAAGAAGTCGTTGGCACAATGCTCAATCAGGCTGAAAGCAACCTTAGCTCTATAGCTAATACAACTATATTGGTTGTGATTCAAGCTAGCTAAGGGTTGCCTAAGGGAGGTGTGTGCTCTTATACTCTTTTTCCCTTGGTCTAGTTTTGTCCCAATTGGGTTTTCTAGACAAGGTTTTTAATGAGGTAAGTTGTACACACTCTTTTCTCTACAACCCCTTAGGCAACATTGCTGAAGTAATTCAAGGGAGAAGTGGACCGAATCTATCTTATTTCGTTTGGATCTTTTTCTATTTTAGAACTATGTTTTGGGCCTATTTGTTTGAGGCCTTTCTCCAGCAACCCTAGTCTCCTTTCTGTTGTTTACTATTTAACCTCCTTGAACCCTTGAAATGAGATGATCAAACATTTTTAATCAAAACATTTTCTAAGTTTGTTTGATCTTGTGGTGTGTAATATCCACAAACTTGGATCTTACCCTCGTGTGTCATATCCTGGGTGAATTCATGCCGAAGATCAAGAGCCTTGTCGCATCTCTTGATAGTTCAAATCGATTCATCATTTTCATAATAACCTTTCATCTTCTCATTCGTTCACTCTCATTCGCTTGACAAATTGATCACCAGACTCCTCACTATCTCATCTATTCGCTGCTTAAGTTTCACTCCATTCAGACGCTTCCACACCCACTCGATCACCCACTCGATCTACCTACTCGAGTGAGTTTCTTCAGTTTTCAAAAGCTCAGATCTGATCGTTTGAAGCCTACAACCACTTGATCTTGCTCCTGGAAGTTCTTAACTCACTATAGGAACGTATTAAAGGGATTATAGGCTATTGAGAGGTGAAGTTCAGAGTGTTTAAGGGTTACCCGGCGCTCGTAGAGGATGCAGGATATCGCACAAAATTGTAAGAGAGAATGGGCCCATTTGAGTACCACATTCTCTAAACCACTCTTTCTCCATTTTCGCCAAGTCTCTCCCTGAGCTTCAATTCTCCATTCCAGCCACCTTTTAGACCTAAAATGACTTTAAATAAAATAAAAGACTCGATAATTACCTACAAAACAATGGTTAGAATGCGTCAAAAACATATTATATCAATTCCCCCAGACTTAGATCTTTATTTGTCCTCAAATAATTTCAAGACCAAGTGAAAGAGAAGGGTTTGAAAACGCGGGAACTCTTTCATTCACAGTGAACCGAGTAAACAACCCTCAACCTACAGACTACATAATCCAGAATATGAATACCAAAGCTTTACCAAAAACTCTCAACACATTCTCTACCTAGTTTCATTTTCCAAACATAAACTCTTCACATTCATTAAAGGTTGCGTGAGCTTCTCGCTACAAGCAATATTCAGGGTAGACGACGCTAAGGGACTTGTGGCTATTGAGAAGTGAAGTTTAGAGTGTTTAAGGGTTATCCGGTGCTCGTAGAGGATGCAGGATATCGCACAAAATTGTAAGAGAGAATGGGTCCATTTGAGTTCCACATTCTCTAAACCACTCTTCCTCCATTTTCGGCAAGTCTCTCCGTGAGCTTCAATCCTCCATTCAAGCCACCTTTTAGACCTAAAATGACTCAAAATAAAATAAAAGACTTGATAATTACCTCCAAAACAAAGGTTAGAATGCGTCAAAAACGTATTATATCAATCCCCCCAGACTTAGATCTTTGTTTGTCCTCAAACAAATTCAAGACCAAGTGAAAGAGAAGGGTTTGAAAACGCGGGAACTCTCTCATCCTTAGTGAACCGAATAAACAACCCTCAATCTACAAACTACATAATCCAAAATATGAATACCAAAGCTTTACCAAAACCTCTCAACACATTCTCAACCTAGTTTCATTTTGCAAACATAAACTCTTCACATTCATTAAAGGTTGCGTGAGCTTCTCGCTACAAGCACTATTCAGGGTAGATGACGCTAAGGGATTTGAGGCTATTGAGAAGTGAAGTTCAGAGTGTTTAAAGGTGATAGTGAGGTTTTCTAGCTCTAGCTCACAACCCAATAACCAATTGTTCTATGGGGACTTACGTCTCAGAGCGAGCACAAGCTAGAAAACTCACTTAAGAGTTATGTGTTTACTCAGGTTCAATTCCCTAATGTACTATCATGTCAGTGCAATACAAAAGGTTATCAATCCAATCAGGTGTGATGCTAGCAGATAAGATGCAACAGATCAATTTAAGTCAAGCCAAGTGATAGAGTTTTATGTTTAACAACCTAAGTAACAGAAAGCATCAACATAAATGTATAGAATTTCAGGTTCGTGGCATTGTGTTTCCCATATCATCAAGATGATATCGAGTACGAGATCCGGCCAGTAATCTGAACCGTTTCAAACCGTAGTCTTTAATCTCTAGGATCTCTCCATTACTCGTTAAGGGTTTCCAACCGATAAATCGGAAAACTATATAAGTTGAACCCAAATCAATATCGACAGAACAAGAAACTCAACAGCAATTAAAACTAGCAGTAACTAACAGAAGCTACAGAGAACTGCAGAAGCTACAGAAATGCAACAAATACTCAGATAAACAAGAAGCTCCTAAGGATGGGGTAATGGATCAGTGATTCCTCCTTAATCAACCTAGGTGTTTAACAAACTCAAGCAGAGCTAATCCCTAGACAATAGGCTCATAAGCAATCAGATTCATTCTCATGACAAAAGACCTCAAGCTAAGCTAGTTCCAGACCTAACTTTCATTAGCGAAATTTAACCTAACAGGCATTAAGATTCAGTCTATTAAAGTTAATAAACACTCTAGACAACTAATCTCTTAGGCTAGACATGTAAATCTCTGGAATTAGTTGGTTCAGACATTTCATCAAACACTTGGTGGGTGTGGAAATGTCTGGGTTCTAATTCCAAGTGATCAAGGAGAAATTAGCATTAAGAACACTAATCCAGAAGGGATTCATAGAAATCTAACCTTAAACGACCTAGGAGACTAAGGATTTCTCACTAATCTAACCCATCCTCAAGAACCCTAGAAAACTACTCAGACTCCATGAAGAACAGCAAGAACTCAAACCCAGAAATTGATAAAACTTGCATAACAGAAAGATAATGATGAGAGGAGCAAGAAGTTTCAAAGAAGCAAATGCAAAAACTCAATAGATCAAAAGATATATGGATTACAAATCAGAGGTGTTCTTGGTGGCTACAGAGAAAAACCCTAAGGAAAAACGTAATATCCCTTTTGTAATATAAGAGGGATATTTATAGCCTCAGTTCAAAACCCTAATACAGAAACAGACAAAATAGCAAAGTCGGCTGCTGAACTCGATATGCAAATCGAGTTCCTACATAGAGCTTGGCAAAATTGCAAAGGTGACCATTTTGGCTTGGACTCGATGTGCAAATCGAGTTGGCTTGATCGAGCTTGGCCAAACACTTCAAAGGTGACCGTTTTGGCTTGGACTCGATGTGCAAATCGAGTTGGCTGGTCGAGCTTGGCTAAAACTTCAAATGCATTGATAAAGTCTTCAGACTCGATTTGCACATGCAGCTTGCACATGTAGCTTGCACCACACACTCTCCTTCTCTTCTAAACGTCTCCATTCTTCTAGCTTAATCCCAACATTCACCCCCTACTCCATTCTTGACCTCAAGAACTCCTTCATCACCTGATAACAACTCAAAATGCAAGAATGCATGCAATGCTAATGCAACAACCTACTAAACATGCAAAGTGGCCATAAAACACTATGAATTGTATGAATAGAGGATGAAACAATGCCAAAATGGTGAGTAATGAATGCGTAAAACCTGTAAAATATAGACATATCAACTCCCCCAAACTTAGTTCTTGCATGCCCTCAAGCAGGTGGACAAGAATTAGTTGAAGGAGAGGTTTGGAGGTGGGGTCTCAGAACCTAAAGCTTGCAACATTCAGTAGTTAGAATCAAGGTCCAAATTATTAGTTCTATGATGCAAGGTGAAAGAATTTTACTTAAGAATTTTAGACAAGCTCATCACCACAAGAATTGATTCTAATCCTTCATCTACACATGCATTCAAATTCATCATTTCCTTTAACATTCATTAAACAAGAACATGGATCTGGTTATGCAATGTCTGCAAACTCATTTGGCTTGGTAAGAAAGGCTAGAGACAAAAATAATCTCCTTTAGAGTGGGTTTATCAATCATGATCAAGGTTCTCTCAGAAAGTGGATTGAGCTACAGAAGAAGGCTAAAGGTAAGGACCAATAGATGCATACAAGAATAAAACCTTGTCTACCCAAAGGCACCCAGACGTTTTACTCCTATCTCTCTAAGCCTAGATTGTCCTAAGTCTACCCTTCAGCTTCAGCTCTTTTTGAGCACACCCATTCATTCTTTCTTCTAAGTCTTAGGAGAGGTTTTTCTTTTTGACTCATCTAGCGGATTGGGGTTTTCTTTTAAACACTATGGTTCTCTTTTCTTCTCTTTCAAAAGCTTTTGCTATGCACTTCTCTTCCTTTTTTTTTTTTTTTTTTTTTTATCTTTCTTTTCTTTGCTTAGAACCATCTTTTTTTCTATACTTTGCATTCCCCAAATCCTTTACTAGAACATATATACTTAGAAACACATTCCCCCTCCTAAAGACTCTATCCCTTCTTTTTCTTCAAACTTTTATTTTCTATTCTGTTCAGCACAAATTTAATTTCCAAACCCTGTGACAAGTTCCAACCTAGTCCTATCTAGTCCGAATAATGTGAACTAGAACTACACAAGGTTTCATTCCTGTCGGCTCAAACCTAACACTTTCTACCAAACTCAATCCAGAAAACGGCCTCACACTCAGAAAAACATAGTTGGCTTGAAAGAAGGTTAGGTTATGGGTGAGGAGAAACTGATCCATAGATGGGGTCAGCTACTTGGATCAACAAGAGTGGTGAAAAGGGAAAGATGATCCAAATATGTATATGGTATCCATGAGCTTACAAGCAATGCACAACCAGATAATTGCAAGTCAAGATTAGGTTCTTCTAAGTAGGAAATGATGTCAAGTCACAACATGCTTCAATTAAGACTAGAATGCAATTCGAGAATTCCAAGCTTGTTTCAGTCTTATGTTTCAAACTCAATCACCATGCATCAAAGAGCTAAAAACGAGGGCATTGATCCTAATCTGGAGAATTAAGCAAGCTAACAAGGTTGAATTCATCATCGTCCCCTATGCTGGATGCAACAGCCCTATATGAAACATTCTAGACTCAATCCTATATGCATATGCAAACTACATGAACACACTTTTTTTTTTTTTTTTGGATAATTTTTCGAGAATTTTCAAATTTTTATGGTTTTTCTATGCTTTACATATTATGCAGACACAAGTATGCGATTTGAAAATAAGATTCATAGAAACAAACATCAAACACATCTTAAATCCTCCCCCAAACTTAAATTACACAGTCTCTTGTGTAATAAAAATCTGAAGAAAGATTTAAAGATCCACAAGAAAAACAATAGAACATGCAAATGAAAGTGCAATGGTAGGGTGAAAGAGTTAGCTCAAGGTCTGGTGAAGAAGGAAGCGAGTGAATCCTCTATGCTCTGTCTGGTGTATGCAGGCTCGACGTGCAGATCGAGTGGGGCGGTCGAGCTCGATTCCGGCACTTCACTTGAATCAGCTGCTCGTCTTTTTCGCTGCCTTGGCTCAAAGGAGGATGCCCTTGGAGGATCGATGGGAATGTTGCGCCTAGGGGCTATGCTGTAGGATCCACTTCTTTGCAAAGCACTTGGTGAGATTGTGACTTTACTAGAGGAATATCCGCTCAGCTTGCTTTGAAACTCCTTGAATTGCCCCCTCATTTCTTTCATGGAGTCCTTTAGCTCTCTGACCGTGCCTTTCAGTGCTGTGATTGTCTTGTCCTGGAACTTGTTCTATTTTTGGAGAAGACTGATTCGCTTGTAAGCTTCTTTCAAACTGTGGCTCTGAGTTGGTACAGCAGATTCTTCAAAGTAATACATATCTGGTTCGACTTCCAGTCTGCATCGAAGGTAGCCTGAGCTGGTTGAGTGTTCGCTTGGGAGGAATCATGGAGGATGTTGGATGGTGGCCAGAAATCGATGTTGTCCCCCATTCTTATCTTGGTGACAATCGGGCAAGGAAGGGCAAGTTTGGCTTCTCCAGCTTCTAGGTGGGTGAACCTGTAGAGGTGCATCCCATTCGCGTTTTTCCGGTCAAGAAACCTTGTCTTCATCAGGTTTGGGACATCAATCCATCTTGGCGCAGCAACTGTGGGTTCTGAATCAAGATCCACTCCACAAGCGACTAAAATGGGTGTTACTACTCCTCCAACGCACAGTTCTCCTTTGGTTCCCTTTTTATGCATCATGGCAGCCCATTCCTTGTAGCTCAATAGTTGGTCCAGCAGCAAAATAGTGAGTCCAGTATCAGAGCGGTCACCCATTAGAATTCTCCCATCCCTTGTAGAATCTAGTATGCCCTTTAGTGCTTCATCAATCAGCTGCAGCTCAGACTCGTTGATTGTCCCGGTGATTCGTCGTGCAAAGAAGGTGTTGGCCAGAGCCTTGTGCATATAGCGGAGAACCGGGCTTCTTATTTGTGCACTTTTGGACGTGGAAGAGGAATAATCGCTGTTTCCCCCAATTGTTCTCTATACCCCCATGAGTTCTGCCTTATCAAAGTCTGGGTTCACGTTCATTCCACTCGGGAATCCAAACAACACATCGAGCTACTTGATGGTGAGGGTGAATTTTTGTTTCCGGATCGTAAAGCTTATGTATCCTAGCCCTCCATCCGAATCAACCTCTGGTTCATCGTCATGAAAGTGTACATTCAGGGAGGCAAGGAAATGGCAAGTCGCTTCTTTGAAAGCCTCAAAGCTGAAACTCATGAAGGTGGCGAGGTTGCACATCTCGAACAAATATCCCACATCTCTGTGGATACTAAGCTCCTTCATTGTCTCTTGGTGGGGGTATCTGGTTCCTTTGAACTCCATGCCCAAGAAGACATCAAGGAGTTCGTCTTGAGTAAGCGTCTTCCGTGGCTTCCTCATGGGCTTCCCAGCCTTCTTGGTTTCAACCGCTTCGCCCTCACTGTATACAGCTTCATCAATCAGCTCCATCCGCTTCTTTCCTTGGGCAATATCATTCCTCTTCTTAGAGTACTCTTTGGAAACATCCTCATCATCTTGGACCATGGGTTCTTTTCCTCGAGGCTGAGGTCCTCGGATCTCTGAGATTCTCCTTGCAATAGCTTCAGCGGAGGACTTTGGTGGTCTTTGCTGCGGTAGTTGGTACCTGAGATGCATTGAAAGTTTGGAAGAATTAGGCGTATGCTTACACTCGATATGCATTTTCAATTGTTTTGTCTAACTCGACTTGTGAACTCGATTTGCAACTCGAGCTCTCCCCAGAAACAGTGTATACGTTAAACGAGCTCAGCAACATGATTCAAGAACAGCCATCGAGCTATAATTCCAGAGAGCAAAAACGTATATGCATAGGAGAAAGGTTCGGTTCCTAGTTCTATCTCGAGAGTAATCAACCGCTATCTCAGAAGGATCCTTAATTCCTGAACACACTCGACCTAAAACCCAGTCCCATAAGTTCGAGTATATCTAGCTTAAGGTCAAAATTGCAAGTTTCTAACAATACAAGCATAAATTTCCAGAAAATTCAAGAACAGAGAGTGGAAGAAACTTACTTGGGACGCCTTGAGAGCTTGAGCATGTTAATCATTGTCGAAACTAGATGGAAAAACCAAGAACTAGAGAGAAACTATGCTATGGAGAATTATAAATGAGAGGTGAGTGTGGGTGTTATGGCAACATGTTTGTCTTTTTAAAGGAATTGGGGGAATGAACCTAGACATAATTGCAAGAGAAGGGGGGGGGGAACAAGGGGGAGCCTCTTAGTTGCATTCAAAATCCAAAATTCGAATTCAAATTTCAAATTTAGGAGGGAACCTGGTTGAGCTCGAGTTGGGAACTCGAGTTGACTCACCGAGCTTGCTAAATTTTTGCCAAAATTTTGTTGGGCTCGATTTGCAAATCGAGCTATGCAGATCGAGTTCGTGTCCGAACTTGCGCCTCCTCTGTTTCTGCCCATTTCTTGCTCAAACGCCTTCCCTGTCTCTACCGTCTAAAACACTTAAACAAAAGATTAAAAAGTCCTAAATCTAGAAATGTTATGTACAAAGATAGTCATGGGACTTCCTCCCAAGTGAGCTTGTTTTAAGTCTCAAAGCTTGACTCCACCTCCTGATTAGACTTTGGACGGTTCACAAAGAGGAACTGAGGTCCCCTCTGGAATGATGCGATCTGCCATATAGGACTTGAGTCTTTGCCCATTCACGGTGAATTCTGATCCCTCTTTACTGATCAGGGTGATAGCTCCATAAGGCAATACTTCCTTGACGTCGAGAGGTCCTGACCATCTCGACTTAAGTTTTCCTGGGAAAAGCTTGAGTCTTGAGTTGAAAAGGAGCACTTTATCACCAGCCTTGAACTCCTTTGGCGTAATCCTTTTGTCATGGAAAGCTTTCGTACTTTCCTTGTAAAGCTTGGAACTCTCATAGGCGTCGAGCCTTATTTCTTCCAGCTCATGCAAATCCATTGCTCTTTTCTCCTGAGCTGTCTTGATATCAAGGTTCAAAAGCTTAGTTGCCCATAAAGCTTTGTACTCAATCTCTACTGGTAGATGGCATGCCTTTCCGTAGAGCAGCTGGAACGGTGTTCTCCCTATGGGGGTTTTGAATGCTGTTCTGTAGGCCCAGAGAGTGTCATCGAGCTTGACTGACCAATCCCTTTTTGAAACCCCCACTAATCTTGCAAGGATCGCCTTAATCTGCTTGTTAGAGACTTCCACTTGGCCACTGGTCTGGGGATGATAAGGTGTTGCAACCTTGTGCTTCACCCCATGCTTCTTTAACAGATTCTCAAACAGTTTGTTGATGAAGTGAGATCCTCCATCACTGATGACCACCCTTGGAACGCCAAACCTGGGGAAGATTATGCTCTTGAACATCTTCAGCACGACCTTAGCATCGTTGGTTGGACAAGCAATGGCCTCAACCCACTTTGATACATAGTCTACAGCCACCAGTATGTAGCTGTTTCCAAAAGATGGTGGGTTGAAAGGCCCCATGAAATCGATCCCCCAGACGTCGAACACTTCAACTTCCAATATAGGATTCTGCGGCATCTCGTTCCTTCGGCTTATATTACCCATTCTCTGACACGGGTCACACTTGGCGATGAAGCTCTGAGCATCCTTGAACATGCTAGGCCACCACAAGCCTGCTTGAAGGATCTTCTGAACAGTCTTGAATGTAGCAAAGTGACCCCCATACACGGATCCATGGCAATGTTCTAGAACTCCCCTCACATCCTCTTCAGCTATGCATCTTCTGAACAGACCATCTGACCCCTTCTTGTAGAGATATGGTTCATCCCAATAGTAGTGGTTAACATCTCTGAAGAGCTTTTTCCTTTTGTAAGAATCCAAACTTTTGGGGACTTCTCCAACAACCATGTAGTTAACCAGGTCTGCATACCAGGGTAGCTTTTCTCCCTTCAATACCGAGGTTTCAACTGCTGCACCAGAGGTCGCTGCATGATTTGGAAATCCAGAGTGCGTTTCGGGTAGTGGTCGAGTCTTGAGAGCCATTAGTGATTCTTCAGGCATCCTCTATCCTCATCCTTGACAAGTGATCAGCTACTCCATTCTCGATACCCTTTTTATCAACTATTTCCATATCAAATTCTTGCAGCAGCAGTATCCATCTTAGCAGTCTAGGCTTTGTATCCTTTTTTGCATAAATGTGCCTCAGGGCTGCATGATCTGTGTAGACAATGACCTTGGATCCCACCAGGTAGCTTCTGAACTTTTCGAAGGCAAATACCACTGCCAATAGCTCCTTCTCTGTAGTTGCATATCTCCCTTGTGCTTCATCTAAGGTTCTGCTGGCATAGTAGATAACATGCAACTTCTTGTCAATCTTCTGCCCCAAAACAGCCCCCACTGCATAATCAGATGCATCACACATTATCTCGAATGAGTAGTCCCAATTAGGAGCTTGGACTATTGGAGCTGAGATCAAAGCTTCCTTGATCAGCTGGAAAGCCTCTAAACATTCAGAATCGAAGTTGAACTCTATCTCCTTGCAGAGTAGCCTTGTGAGTGGTCTGGCTACCTTAGAGAAATCCTTGATGAACCGCCTGTAAAAACCAGCATGCCCGGCGGTTGCAGCTGCATCATCACATCAACCTTAGCTTTGTCTACCTCTATCCCTTTCTCAGAAACCTTGTGCCCCAAAACAATACCCTCTCTGACCATAAAGTGGCATTTCTCCCAGTTCAGAACCAGGTTGGTCTCTTCACACCTAGAGAGTACCCTGCACAAGTTCAGCAAACATGAGGAGAAGGAGGAGCCATACACGGAAAAGTCATCCATGAATACCTCCACCATCTCCTCTATCAAATCCGAGAAGATAGAGATCATACACCTCTGAAAGGTAGCAGGTGCATTACATAGACCAAACGGCATTCTCCTGTAGGCAAACGTTCCATAAGGGCAGGTAAATGTAGTTTTTTCCTGATCATTAGGATGTATGGGAATCTGAAAGAACCCACTGTATCCATCTAGGAAACAATAATAAGGATGGTTTGCAAGCCTCTCTAGCATTTGATCAATAAATGGCAATAGGAAATGATCTTTCCTAGATGCAGCATTCAGTTTCCTATAGTCTATGCACATCCTATGGCCAGTAATTGTTCTAGTGGGAATAAGCTCATCCTTATCATTTTTCACAACAGTTATACCACCCTTTTTTGGAACACAATGCACAGGGGATATCCAAGTGCTATCAGAAATAGGATAAATAACACCAGCTTCTAACAACTTAAGAATTTCCTTTTTAACAACCTCCTTCAAATTTGGATTCAATCTTCTCTGAGGTTCTATGCTAGCATATGATTCATCCTCAAGATTAATCCTATGAGTGCATAAGCTAGGCGAAATTCCTTTAATGTCATCCAATGAATATCCTATAGCTTTCCTAAACCTCTTCAGTTTGGTCAATAGCAATTGCACTTCATCATCTTTCAGTTCAGCATTTACTATGACTGGATAGGTAGATTTGGGGCCTAGAAAAGCGTACCTTAGCCCTTGGGGAAGTGGTTTGAGGTCCACCTTAGGTGCCTTCAGCTCTGACCAATCGTCAGATGTAGGATTGACAAGCTCGAGTTGCAGGTCGAGCTTGCTGGTCGAGTTGAAACAATGTGGTCGAATCGATGTCGAGCTCTGTTTGCAAATCGAGTCTCAGATCGAGCTTGAGCTGAATGTTCTCCAATCACTGCCATAGCTTCTCTTTCTGCCCCAACCAAGTCCTCAAAAACTTCTGACTTCTCTACTGCTTTGTGTGAGTCTAACAGCATCTCATAACCCAAGGTTTCATTATGCAGATACCCAGCTTCACCACTCTTAGTCAAAGTAGTCTGAAGATGGTCTTCTTCATTGAGTTCTTCTAGCAATTCATCAGCAAGTTGATCCATCTCTTCAATCCAGAAAAGCGGACCCTCTATTGTAGGCTTTTTCATGGCGTCTCTGATGTCAAACTTCATCTTTAGGTCCTTTCCTAGGTTCAGCTCGATCTTTCCCTTCTTGACATCTATAATTGCTCCAGCTGTAGCTAGGAAAGGTCTTCCCAATATCAGAGGATCTCTTGGTTCCTCATCCATCTCCAACACTACGAAATCTGTGGGGATATCCACATATCCAATCCTCAGAGGTAGATCTTCTAGAACGCCGTGTGGTATTCTAACCGATCTATCAGCTAATACCAGAGAGATGTTGCAAGCCTTGTATTTACTGAACCCCAATCTCTTGGCTACTGAAGCGGCATAAGGCTTATCGAGGCTCCAAGATCGCACAGACAGTTCTTAAAGCTCAACGGTCCCAAGGAACAGGGCAAGGTGAAACAACCAGGATCGCCTAACTTCTGGATCGCCCTCTTCTGTACAATAGCACTGCATTCTTCACTTAGCACCACCATTCTTTGAAGCTCTTTAACCCTTCTTGTCAATGTATCTTTCAGAAATTTTTGATATGGAGGTGTCAGCATAAAAGCATCTAACAGAGGCATATTGATCTCAATTTCACCTATCTGCTTATCAAAAAGAGCCTTATACTTCTCCGTTTTCTCTTGCCTGAATCTGCTTGGAAATGGAAGCTTAGGTTTGTATGGAGGTGGAACAAAACATGTTTCTTTTTTCTTTGCAATAGTTGGTTTCTCAGCAACATGAGTATTTACTCTATCATCAGGTAGATCTTCCATTTGATCGCTCACTCGATCATGCACTCGAGTGGTGTGATCGAGTTGGTCTTTCTGGACTTCATCTTGGGACAAATCCCCCCCGACCTGGTCTTCACTGTCCTCAGTGTCTGGAGTAAGTCCTTTTCGGGTGGGCAGTTCTCTTCCACTCCTAAGTGTGATGGCATTGACAAACTCCTTGGGATTTTGGACTGATTTCCCAGGGAGTTGTCCTACAGGCCTGGAGGAAGAAGTGGATGTAGAGTTGCTTTCCAAGTACTTCATCTTTGAATTCAGTGTCTCGAATTTGCTATGAAGATCATTGTAAGTGCAGTCTATCTTTGTGTGGACCTCTGCAAGCTTTTTTGACATCTCCAATGCACCAGATGCCTGACCTTGAAGAAGCTGCTGTAGCATAATCTTCATGTCCGGATCCGGGTTGGTGGGTGGTTGCGCTCGTGGAGGTTGAAAACCTGGTGGACTCATTACGCCATGTTATTGATAACCGCCCTGAAACTGCTGCTTAGGGACATAGCCTTGATTCTGATTATACGGGACGAATGGTTTACTCGGAGGTTGTTGTGGCTGAGGAGGGTAGACTTGATCTTGTGGGTTTGCCACATTTGTACTCCTATAAGACAAATTGGAGTTGGGCTTATAGTTGTTGTAGCCTTTGTTGTAGCCACCGTGGTTCTGTATGTAGCTGATCTCTTTCGGCTGATCAAGTTCCCCATCCTGAACCTGAAGTTGTTCCTCATCACATACAAAGTGAACTTGCTTCTGCTGCATTAGAATGAGTTTATCAATCTTTTCATTCAGAGCTTTAATCTCCCGTCTATGCTTATCATCAGAATCATTACTCCCCCTGATGCTTCGATCATAATCTTCATTATAGTTCCCATCAGATTGAGCAAGGTTCTCGACTAATTCCCAGCCTTCATCAACATCTTTATTCAGGAAATTGCCATTGCTTGCAGTATCTAGAAGCATTCGGATCTTTGGAAGAACCCCTCTGTAAAGAGTGCTGAGAAGGGACTCATGGCTGAATCCATGATGAGGGCACTGAGATTGGTAGCCCTTGAATCTCTCCCAAGCTTCACAAAAAGTTTCTCCATTTCTCTGTGCAAACCCGGAGATCTCATTCCTAAGTCTAGCTGTTCTTGAGTTAGAAAAGAACTTGGCAAGGAAAACTCTCTTGCAGTCATCCCAGGATGTAATTGATCCCGGAGGAAGAGTCTTCTCCCACTGATGGGCTTTATCACCAAGGGAGAATGGAAAAAGTCTCAGCTTGAATCCATCTTCACTGACCCCATTAATCTTGGTAAGGCTGCAGAGCCTATCAAACTCATCAAGATGATCAAGCGGGTCTTCCATAGGCAATCCATGGAACTTGTTGCTCTGAACCATAGATATCAAACCACTCTTGATCTCGAAGTTGTTGTTTTGGACAGCAGGAGGTAGAATCCCATGCCTTTGAGTGTGGGTATTAGGGGCATCTCCTGCACCAATGTATCGTGGCCGTCTTTGTGCAACAGGTGGTTGCTCATCCTGGTGGCCCTGCTGGTGTGCCATACTAACCGGATCCTCGTGATCGACTCTGACGGTTTTGCGTTGCTCTCTCAACTGACGTGGTAACTGGTTGATATTGTCAAGGTAGTGGATGAGGTTGTGGTTGCCTTTCGATCTGGTGTGCATAAAACTAGGAGGCTTGACTCGATTTGGGAGCTCGATTTGGTTGGTCGAGTCTGCACGTCAAGCTCGTTTTGCACCTGCAGCAGAGAAAGAACCACAAAATCAGATATCAAAGGAAAGTTTATACGAACTTGATCTTAAGTGATATGAAATCTTAAATGTAACAAACAAACACCCAATCGGCAACGGCGCCAAATTGATAGTGAGGTTTTCTAGCTCTAGCTCACAACCCAATAACCAATTGTTCTATGGGGACTTACGTCTCAGAGCGAGCACAAGCTAGAAAACTCACTTAAGAGTTATGTGTTTACTCAGGTTCAATTCCCTAATGTACTATCATGTCATTGCAATACAAAAGGTTATCAATCCAATCAGGTGTGATGCTAGCAGATTAGATGCAACAGATCAATTTAAGTCAAGCCAAGTGATAGAGTTTTATGTCTAATAACCTAAGTAACAGAAAGCATCAACATAAATGTATAGAATTTTAGGTTCGTGGCATTGTGTTTCCCATATCATCAAGATGATATCGAGTATGAGATCTGGCCAGTAATCTGAACCGTTTCAAACCGTAGTCTTTAATCTCTAGGATCTCTCCATTACTCGTTAAGGGTTTCCAACCGATAAACCGGAAAACTATATAAGTTGAACCCAAATCAATATCGACAAAATAAGAAACTCAACAGCAATTAAAACTAGCAGTAACTAACAGAAGCTATAGAGAACTGCAGAAGCTACAGAAATGCAACAAATACTCAGATAAACAAGAAGCTCCTAAGGATGGGACAATGGATCAGTGATTCCTCCTTAATCAACCTAGGTGTTTAACAAACTCAAGTAGAGCTAATCCCTAGACAATAGGCTCATAAGCAATCAGATTCATTCTCATGACAAAAGACCTCAAGCTAAGCTAGTTCCAGACCTAACTTTCATTAGCGAAATCTAACCTAACAGGCATTAAGATTCAGTCTATTAAAGTCAATAAACACTCTAGACAACTAATCTCTTAGGCTAGACATGTAAATCTCTGGAATTAGTTGGTTCAGACATTTCATCAAACACTTGGTGGGTGTGGAAATGTCTGGGTTCTAATTCCAAGTGATCAAGGAGAAATTAGCATTAAGAACACTAATCCAGAAGGGATTCATAGAAATCTAACCTTAAACGACCTAGGAGACTAAAGATTTCTCACTAATCTAACCCATCCTCAAGAACCCTAGAAAACTACTCAGACTCCATGAAGAACAACAAGAATTCAAACCCAGAAATTGATAAAACTTGCATAACAGAAAGATAATGATGAGAGGAGCAAGAAGTTTCAAAGAAGCAAATGCTACTCAATAGATCAAAAGATATCTGGATTACAAATCAGAGGTGTTCTTGGTGGCTATAGAAAAAAACCCTAAGGAAAAACGTAATATCCCTTGTGTAATATAAGAGGGATATTTATAGCCTCAGTTCAAAACCCAAATACAGAAAAAGACAAAATAGCAAAGTCGGCTGCTGAACTCGATATGCAAATCGAGTTCCTACATCGAGCTTGACAAAATTGCAAAGGTGACCATTTTGGCTTGGACTCGATGTGGAAATCGAGTTGGCTTGATCGAGCTTGGCCAAACACTTCAAAGGTGACCGTTTTGGCTTGGACTCGATGTGCAAATCGAGTTGGCTGGTCGAGCTTGGCTAAAACTTCAAATGCATTGATAAAGTGTTCAGACTCGATTTGCACATGCAGCTTGCACCACACACTCTCCTTCTCTTCTAATCCTCTCCATTCTTCTAGCTTAATCCCAACATTCACCCCCTACTCCATTCTTGACCTCAAGAACTCCTTCATCACCTGATAACAACTCGAAATGCAAGAATGCATGCAATGCTAATGCAATAACCTACTAAACATGCAAAGTGGCCATAAAACACTATGAATTGTATGAATAGAGGATGAAACAATGCCAAAATGGTGAGTAATGAATTCTTCACATTCATTAAAGGTTGCGTGAGCTTCTCGCTACAAGCACTATTCAGGGTAGATGACGCTAAGAGATTTGAGGCTATTGAGAAGTGAAGTTCAGAGTGTTTAAGGGTTACCCTGCGCTCGTAGAGGATGCAGGATATCGCACAAAATTGTAAGAGAGAATGGGCCTATTTGAGTTCCACATTCTCTAAACCACTCTTCCTCCATTTTCGCCAAGTCTCTCTGTGAGCTTCAATTCTCCATTCCAGCCACCTTTTAGACCTAAAATGACTCAAAATAAAATAAAAGACTCGACAATTACCTACAAAACAAAGGTTAGAATGCGTCAAAACGTATTATATCAATTCCCTAGACTTAGATCTTTGTTTGTCTTCAAACAAATTCAAGACCAAGTGAAAGAGAAGGGTTTGAAAACACGGGAACTCTCTCATCCTTAGTGAACCGAGTAAACAACCCTTAACCTGCGGACCACATAATCCAGAATATGAATAGCAAAGCTTTACCAAAACCTCTCAACACATTCTCACCCTAGTTTCATTTTCCAAACATAAACTCTTCACATTCATTAAAGGTTGCGTGAGCTTCTCGCTACAAGCAATATTCAGGGTAGACGACGCAAAGGGACTTGTGGCTATTGAGAAGTGAAGTTCAGAGTGTTTAAGGGTTACCCTGCGCTCGTAGAGGATGCAGGATATGGCACAAAATTGTAAGAGAGGATGAGCCCATTTGAGTTCCACATTCTCTAAACCACTCTTCCTCTATTTTTGCCAAGTCTCTCAGTGAGCTTCAATCCTCCATTCCAGCCACCTTTTAGACCTAAAATGACTCAACATAAATAAAAGACTCGTTAATTACCTACAAAAGAAAGTTAGAATGCACCAAAAATGCATTATATCAATTCTCCCAAACTTAAATCTTTGTTTGTCCTCAAACAAATTCAAGACCAAGTGAAATAGAAGGGTTTGAAAACGCAGGGAACTCTCTCATCCTCAGTGAACCGAGTAAACAACCCTCAACCTGCAGACCACATAATCTAGAATATATATAGCAAAGCTTTACCAAAACCTCTCAACACATTCTCAACCTAGTTTCATTTTCCAAACATAAACTCTTCACATTCATTAAAGGTTGTGTTAGCTTCTCGCTATAAGCACTATTCAGGGTAGACGACGCTAAGGGATTTAAGGATATTGAGAGGTGAAGTTCAGAGTGTTTAAGGGTTACTCGGCGTTCGTAGAGGATGCAAGATATCGCATAATATTGTAAGAGAGAATGGGCCCATTTGAGTTCCACATTCTCTAAACCACTCTTCCTCCATTTTCGCTAAGTCTCTCCGTGAGCTTTAAACATCCATTCCAGCCACCTTTTAGACCTAAAATGACTCAAAATAAAATAAAAGACACGATAATTGCCTACAAAACAAAGGCTAGAATGCGTAAAAAATGTATTATATCAATTCCCCAGACTTAGATCTTTGTTTGTCTTCCAACAAATTCAAGACCAAGTGAAAGAGAAGGGTTTGAAAACGCGGGAACTCTCTCATCCTCAGTGAACCGAGTAAAAACCCCACAACCTGCAAACCACATAATCCAGAATATATATAGCAAAACTTTACCAAAACCTCTCAACACATTCTCAACCTAGTTTCATTTTGCAAACATAAACTCTTCACATTCATTAAAGGTTGCGTGAGCTTCTCGCTACAGGCACTATTCAGGATAGACGACGCTAAGGGATTTAAGGCTATTGAGAGGTGAAGTTCAGAGTGTTTAAGGGTTACCCGGCATTCGTAGAGGATGCACGATATCGCATAATATTGTAAGAGAGAATGGGCCCATTTGAGTTCCACATTCTCTAAACCACTCTTCCTCCATTTTCGCTAAGTCTCTCCGTGTGCATTAAACCTTCATTCCAGCCACCTTTTAGACCTAAAATGACTCAAAATAAAATAAAAGACACGATAATTGCCTACAAAACAAAGGCTAGAATGCGTAAAAAACGTATTATATCAATTCTCCCAGACTTAGATCTTTGTTTGTCTTCCAACAAATTCAAGACCAAGTGAAAGAGAAGGGTTTGAAAACGCAGGAACTCTCTCATCCTCAGTGAACCGAGTAAAAACCCCTCAACCTGCAAACCACATAATCCAGAATATATATAGCAAAACTTTACCAAAACCTCTCAACACATTCTCAACCTAGTTTCATTTTGTAAACATAAACTCTTCACATTCATTAAAGGTTGCGTGAGCTTCTCGCTACAAGCACTATTCAGGGTAGACGACACTAAGGGATGTAAGGCTATTGAGAGGTGAAGTTTAGAGTGTTTAAGAGTTACCCGGCACTCGTAGAGGATGCAGGATATCGCACAAAATTGTAAGAGAGAATTGGTCCATCTGAGTTCCACATTCTCTAAACCACTTTTCCTCCATTTTCGCCAAGTCTCTCTGTGAGCTTCAATTCTCCATTCCAGCCACCTTTTAAAACCTAAAATGACTCAAAATAACATAAAAGACTCGACAATTACCTACAAAACAAATGTTAGAATGCGTCAAATACGTATTATATCAATTCCCCCAGACTTAGATCTTTGTTTGTCCTCAAACAAATTAAAGACCAAGTGAAAGAGAAGGGCTTGAAAATGCGAGAACTCTCTCATCCTCAGTGAACCGAGTAAACAACTCTCAACCTACAGAATACATAATCCAGAATATGAATACCAAAGCTTTACAAAAACCTCTCAACACATTCTCAACCTAGTTTCATTTTCCAAACATAAACTCTTCACATTCATTAAAGGTTGCGTGAGCTTCACGCTACAAGCACTATTTAGGGTAGACGACGCTAAGGGATTTGAAGCTATTGAGAAGTGAAGTTCAGAGAGTTTAAGGGTTACCCTGCGCTCGTAGAGGATGCAGGATATCGCACAAAATTGTAAGAGAGAATGGGCCCATTTGAGTTCCACATTCTCTAAACCACGATTCCTCTATTTTTGCCAAGTCTCTCAGTGAGCTTCAATTCTCCATTCCAGCCACCTTTTCGACCTAAAATGACTCAAAATAAATAAAAGACTCGTTAATTACCTACAAAACAAAGGTTAGAATGCACCAAAAATGCATTATATCAATTCTCCCAGACTTAGATCTTTGTTTGTCTCAAACAAATTCAAGACCAAGTGAAAGAGAAGGGTTTGAAAACGCGGGCACTCTCTCATCCTCAGTGAACCGAGTAAACACAACCCTCAACCTGCAGACCACATAATCCAGAACATGAATAGCAAAGATTTACCAAAACCTCTCAACACATTCTCAACCTAGTTTCGTTTTGCAAACATAAACTCTTCACATTCATTAAAGGTTGCGTGAGCTTCTCGCTAGAAGCACTATTCAGGGTAGACGACGCTAATGGATTTCAGGCTATTGAGAGGTGAAGTTCAGAGTGTTTAGATTACCCGGTGCTCGTAGAGGATGCAGGATATCGCAGAAAATTGTAAGAGAGAATGGGCCCATTTGAGTTCCACATTCTCTAAACCACTCTTCCTCCATTTTCGCCAAGTCTCTCAGTGAGTTTCAATCCTCCATTCCAGCCACATTTTAGACCTAAAATGACTCAAAATCAAATAAAAAACTCCATAATTACCTACAAAAAAAAGGTTAGAATGCGTCAAAAACGTATTATATCATTTCCCCAGACTTAGATTTTTGTTTGTCCTCAAACAAATCCAAGACCAAGTGAAAGAGAAGGGTTTGAAAACGCGGGAACTCTCTCATCCTCAGTGAACCGAGTAAACAACCCTTAACCTACAGACTACATAATCCAGAATATGAATACCAAAGCTTTACCAAAACCTCTCAACACATTCTCAACCTAAGTTTCATTTTCCAAACATAAACTCTTCACATTCATTAAAGGTTGCGTGAGCTTCTCGCTACAAGTATTATTCAGGGCAGACGACGCTAAGGGATTTGAGGCTATTGAGAAGTGAAGTTCAGAGTGTTTAAGGGTTACCCTGCGCTCGTAGAGGATGCAGGATATCGCACAAAATTGTAAGAGAGAATGGGCCCATTTGAGTTCCACATTCTCTAAACCACTCTTCCTCTATTTTCGCCAAGTCTCTCAGTGAGCTTCAATCCTCCATTCCAGCCACCTTTTAGACCTAAAATGACTCAAAATAAATAAAAAAACTCGTTAATTACATACAAAACAAAGGTTAGAATGCACCAAAAATGCATTATATCAATTCTCCCAGACTTAGATCTTTGTTTGTCCTCAAACAAATTAAAGACCAAGTGAAAGAGAAGGGTTTGAAAATGCGAGAACTCTCTCATCCTCAGTGAACCGAGTAAACAACTCTCAACCTACAGAATACATAATCCAGAATATGAATACCAAAGCTTTACAAAAACCTCTCAACACATTCTCAACCTAGTTTCATTTTCCAAACATAAACTCTTCACATTCATTAAAGGTTGCGTGAGCTTCACGCTACAAGCACTATTTAGGGTAGACGACGCTAAGGGATTTGAGGCTATTGAGAAGTGAAGTTCAGAGAGTTTAAGGGTTACCCTGCGCTCGTAGAGGATGCAGGATATCGCACAAAATTGTAAGAGAGAATGGGCCCATTTGAGTTCCACATTCTCTAAACCACGATTCCTCTATTTTTGCCAAGTCTCTCAGTGAGCTTCAATTCTCCATTCCAGCCACCTTTTCGACCTAAAATGACTCAAAATAAATAAAAGACTCGTTAATTACCTACAAAACAAAGGTTAGAATGCACCAAAAATGCATTATATCAATTCTCCCAGACTTAGATCTTTGTTTATCTTCAAACAAATTCAAGACCAAAGTGAAAGAGAAGGGTTTGAAAACGCGGGCACTCTCTCATCCTTAGTGAACCGAGTAAACACAACCCTCAACCTGCAGACCACATAATCCAGAACATGAATAGCAAAGCTTTACCAAAACCTCTCAACACATTCTCAACCTAGTTTCGTTTTGCAAACATAAACTCTTCACATTCATTAAAGGTTGCGTGAGCTTCTCGCTACAAGCACTACTCAGGGTAGACGACGCTAAGGGATTTAAGGTTATTGAGAGGTGAAGTTCAGAGTGTTTAAGGGTTATCCGGCGCTCGTAGAGGATGCAGGATATCGCACAAAATTGTAAGAGAGAATGGGCCCATTTGAGTTCCACATTCTCTAAACCACTTTTCCCGCATTTTCGCCAAGTCTCTCAGTGATCTTCAATCCTCCATTCCAGCCACCTTTCAGACCTAAAATGACTCAAAATAAATAAAAGACTTGTTAATTACCTACAAAACAAAGGTTAGAATGCACCAAAAATGCATTATATCAATTCTCGCAGACTTAGATCTTTCTTTGTGTTCATACAAATTCAAGACCAAGTGAAAGAGAAGGGTTTGAAAACGCGGGAACTCTCTCATCCTCAGTGAACCGAGTAAACAACCATTAACCTACAGACCACATAATCAAGAATATGAATAGCAAAGCTTTACCAAAACCTCTCAACACATTCTCAACCTAGTTTCATTTTCCAAACATAAACTCTTCACATTCATTAAAGGTTGCGTGAGCTTCTCGCTACAAGCACTATTCAGGGTAGACGACGCAAAGGGATTTAAGGCTATTGAGAGGTGAAGTTTAGAGTGTTTAAGAGTTACCCGGCGCTCGTAGAGGATGCAGGATATCGCACAAAATTGTAAGAGAGAATTGGTCCATCTGAGTTCCACATTCTCTAAACCACTTTTCCTCCATTTTCGCCAAGTCTCTCCGTGAGCTTCAATTCTCCATTCCAGCCACGTTTTAGACCTAAAATGACTCAAAATAAAATAAAAGACTCGACAATTACCTACAAAACAAAGGTTAGAATACGTCAAAAACGTATTATATCAATTCCCTAGACTTAGATCTTTATTTGTCTTCAAACAAATTCAAGACCAAGTGAAAGAGAAGGGTTTGAAAACGTGGGAACTCTCTCATCCTCAGTGAACCGAGTAAAAACCCCTCAACCTGCAAACCACATAATCCATAATATATATAGCAAAACTTTACCAAAACCTCTCAACAAATCCTCAACCTAGTTTCATTTTGTAAACATAAACTCTTCACATTCATTAAAGGTTGCGTGAGCTTCTCGCTACAAGCACTTTTCAGGGTATATGACACTAAGGGATTTAAGGCTATTGAGAGCTGAAGTTTAAAGTGTTTAAGAGTTACCCGGCACTCGTAGAGGATGCAGGATATCACACAAAATTGTAAGAGAGAATTGGTCCATCTGAGTTCCACATTCTCTAAACCACTTTTCCTCCATTTTCGCCAAGTCTCTCTGTGAGCTTAATTTCTCCATTCCAGCCACCTTTTAAAACCTAAAATGACTCAAAATAAAATAAAAGACTCGACAATTACCTACAAAACAAAGGTTAGAATGCGTCAAAAACGTACTATATCAATTCCCCCAGACTTAGATCTTTGTTTGTCCTCAAACAAATTAAAGACCAAGTGAAAGAGAAGGGTTTGAAAACGCGGAAACTCTCTCATCCTCAGTGAACCGAGTAAACAACTCTCAACCTACATAATACATAATCCAGAATATGAATACCAAAGCTTTACCAAAACTTCTCAACACATTCTCAACCTAGTTTCATTTTCCAAACATAAACTCTTCACATTCATTAAAGGTTGCGTGAGCTTCTCGCTACAAGCACTATTCAGGGTAGACGACGCTAAGGGATTTAAGGTTATTGAGAGGTGAAGTTCAGAGTGTTTAAAGGTTATCCGGCGCTCGTAGAGGATGCAGGATATCGCACAAAATTGTAAGAGAGAATGGGCCCATTTGAGTTCCACATTCTCTAAACCACTCTTCCTCCATTTTCGCCAAGTCTCTCAGTGAGCTTCAAGCCTCCATTCCGGCCACCTTTTAGACCTAAAATGACTCAAAATAAATAAAAGACTCGTTAATTACCTACAAAACAAAGGTTAGAATGCACCAAAAATGCATTATATCAATTCTTCCAGACTTAGATCTTTGTTTGTCTTCAAACAAATTCAAGACCAAGTGAAAGAGAAGGGTTTGAAAACGCGGGAACTCTCTCATCCTCAGTGAACCGAGTAAACAATCCTCAACCTGCAGACCACATAATCCATAATATATATAGCAAAGCTTTAACCAAACCTCTCGACACATTCTCAACCTAGTTTCATTTTGCAAACATAAACTCTTCACATTCATTAAAGGTTGCGTGAGCTTCTCGCTACAAGCAGTATTCAGGGTAGACGACACTAAGGGATTTTAGGCTATTGAGAGGTGAAGTTCAGAGTGTTTAAGGGTTATTCGGCGCTCGTAGAGGATGCAGGATATAGCACAAAATTGTAAGAGAGAATTGGTCCATCTGAGTTCCACATTCTCTAAACCACTTTTCCTCCATTTTCGCCAAGTCTCTCCGTGAGCTTCAATTCTCCATTCCAGCCACCTTTTAGACCAAAAATGACTCAAAATAAAAATAAAAGACTCGATAATTACCTACAAAACAAAGGTTAGAATGCGTCAAAAATGTATTATATCAATTCCCCAGAACTAGATCTTTGTTTGTCCTCAAACAAATTCAAGACCACGTGAAAGAGAAGGGATTGAAAACGCGGGAACTCTCTCATCCTCAGTGAACCGAGTAAACACAACCCTCAACCTGTAGACCACATAATCCAGAACATGAATAGCAAAGCTTTACCAAAACTTCTCAACACATTCTCAACCTAGTTTCATTTTCCAAACATAAACTCTTCACATTCATTAAAGGTTGCGTGAGCTTCTCGCTACAAGCACTATTCAGGGTAGGCGACGCTAAGGGATTTAAGGCTATTGAGAGGTGAAGTTCAGAGTGTTTAGATTACCCGGTGCTCGTAGAGGATGCAGGATATCGCACAAAATTGTAAGAGAGAATGGGTCCCATTTGAGTTCCACATTCTCTAACCACTCTTCCTCCATTTTGCCAAGTCCTCTCAGTGAGCTTCAATCCTCCATTCCAGCCACATTTTAGACCTAAATGACTCAAAATAAAAATAAAAGACTCGATAAATTACCTACAAAAAAAGGTTAGAATGCGCCAAAAATGCATTTATATCATTCTCCCCAAACTTAATCTTTGTTTGTCTCAAACAAATTCAAGACCAAGTGAAAGAGAAGGGTTTGAAAACGCGGGACTCTCATCCTAAAGAAAAACAATCCTTACAATAGAACCAGATAGTAAAAGCTTTACCAAAACCCTCAACACATTCTAGTTTCATTTTCCATATTCCACTTGGTTGGTGGTTCCTACAGACTACATAATCCAGACCAAGTGAAAAGAAGGTTTGAAAACGCGGGACTCTCTCATCTCAGTGAACGAGTAAAACAACCCTCAACCTGCAGACTCATAATCAAATTATATCGCAAAGCTTTACCAAAACCTCTCACACATTCTCAACCTAGTTTCATTTTCCAAACAAAGCTCTAATTCTAAGGGCTAGACTGACGCCTAAGGGATTTAAGGCTATTGAGAAGGTGAAGTTCAGAGTGTTTAAGGGTTACCTGGTGCTCGTAGAGGATGCAGGATATCGCACAAAATTGTAAGAGAGAATGGGCCCATTTGAGTTCCACATTCTCTAAACCACTCTTCCTCCATTTTTCGCCAAGTCTCTCAGTGAGCTTCAATCCTCCATTCCAGCCACCTTTTAGACCTAAAATGACTCAAAATAAAATAAAAACTCGATAATTACCTACAAAACAAAGGTTAGAATGCGTCAAAAACGTATTATATCAATTCCCCCAGACTTAGATCTTTGTTTGTCCTCAAACAAATTCAAGACCAAGTGAAAGAGAAGGGTTTGAAAACGCGGGAACTCTCTCATCCTCAGTGAACCGAGTAAACAACCCTCAACCTGCAGACCACATAATCCAGAATATGAATAGCAAAAGCTTTACCAAAACCTCCTCAACACATTCTCAACCTAGTTTCGTTTTGCAAAACATAAACTCCTTCACATTCATTAAAGGTTGCGTGAGCTTCTCGCTACAAGCACTATTCAGGGTAGACGACGCTAAGGGATTTAAGGCTATTGAGAGGTGAAGTTCAGAGTGTTTAAGGGTTACCCGGCGCTCGTAGAGGATGCAGGATATCGCACAAAATTGTAAGAGAAATGGGTCCCATATTGAGTTCCACATTCTCTAAACCACTTTTCCTCCATTTTTCGCCCAAGTCTCTCCGTGAGCTTCAATTCCTCCATTCCAGCCACTTTTAGACCTAAAATGACTCAAAATAAAATAAAAGCTCGATAATTACCTACAAAACAAAGTTAGAATGCGTCAAAAAACGTATATATCAATTTCCCAGACTTAGATCTTGTTTGTCTCAAACAAATTCAAGACCAAGTGAAAAGAGAAGGGTTTGAAACGCGGGAAACTCTCTCATCCTCAGTGAACCGAGTAAAAACCCTCAACCTGACAGACCACATAATCCAGAATATGAATAGCAAAGCTTTTACCAAAACCTCTCAACACATTCTCAACCTAGTTTCATTTTCCAAACATAAACTCTTCACATTCATTAAAGGTTGCGTGAGCTTCTCGCTACAAGCACTATTCAGGGTAGACGACGCTAAGGGATTTAAGGCTATTGAGAGGTGAAGTTCAGAGTGTTTAAGGGTTACCCGGCGCTCGTAGAGGATGCAGGATATCGCACAAAATTGTAAGAGAGAATGGGCCATTTGAGTTCCACATTCTCTAAACCACTTTCCTCCATTTTCGCCAAGTCTCTCCGTGAGCTTCAATCCTCCATTCCAGCCACCTTTTAGACCTAAAATGACTCAAAATAAAATAAAAACTCGATAATTACCTACAAAACAAAGGTTAGAATGCGTCAAAAACGTATTATATCAATTCTCCCAGACTTAGATCTTTGTTTGTCCTCAAACAAATTCAAGACCAAGTGAAAGAGAAGGGTTTGAAAACACGGGAACTCTCTCATCCTCAGTGAACCGAGTAAAAACCCCAACCTGCAGACCACATAATCCAGAATATGAATAGCAAAGCTTTACCAAAACCTCTCAACACATTCTCAACCTAGTTTCATTTTCCAAACATAAACTCTTCACATTCATTAAAGGTTGCGTGAGCTTCTCGCTACAAGCACTATTCAGGGTAGACGACGCTAAGGGATTTAAGGCTATTGAGAGGTGAAGTTCAGAGTGTTTAAGGGTTACCCGCGCTCGTAGAGGATGCAGGATATCGCACAAAATTGTAAGAGAGAATGGGCCATTTGAGTTCCACATTCTCTAAACCACTTTTCTCCATTTTCGCCAAGTCTCTCCGTGAGCTTCAATCCTCCATTCCAGCCACCTTTTAGACCTAAAATGACTCAAAATAAAATAAAAGACTCGATAATTACCTACAAAACAAAGGTTAGAATGCGTCAAAAATGCATTATATCAATTCCCAGACTTAGATCTTTGTTTGTCCTCAAACAAATTCAAGACCAAGTGAAAGAGAAGGGTTTGAAAACGCGGGAACTCTCTCATCCTCAGTGAACCGAGTAAAACCCTCAACCTCACCAAGTGAACCGAGTACACAATCAACCTGCAGACCACATAATGAAATGAATAGCAAAGCTTTACCAAAACCTCTCAACACATTCTCAACCTAGTTTCATTTTCCAAACATAAACTCTTCACATTCATTAAAGGTTGCGTGAGCTTCTCGCTACAAGCACTATTCAGGGTAGACGACGCTAAGGGATTTAAGGCTATTGAGAGGTGAAGTTCAGAGTGTTTAAGGGTTACCGGCGCTCGTAGAGGATGCAGGATATCGCACAAAATTGTAAGAGAGAATGGGTCCATTTGAGTTCCACATTCTCTAAACCACTTTCCTCCATTTTCGCCAAGTCTCTCCGTGAGCTTCAATCCTCCATTCCAGCCACCTTTTAGACCTAAAATGACTCAAAATAAAATAAAAGACTCGATAATTACCTACAAAACAAAGGTTAGAATGCGTCAAAAACGTATTATATCAATTCCCCAGACTTAGATCTTTGTTTGTCCTCAAACAAATTCAAGACCAAGTGAAAGAGAAGGGTTTGAAAACGCGGGAACTCTCTCATCCTCAGTGAACCGAGTAAACAACCCTCAACCTGCAGACCACATAATCCAGAATATGAATAGCAAAGCTTTACCAAAACCTCTCAACACATTCTCAACCTAGTTTCATTTTCCAAACATAAACTCTTCACATTCATTAAAGGTTGCGTGAGCTTCTCGCTACAAGCACTATTCAGGGTAGACGACGCTAAGGGATTTAAGGCTATTGAGAGGTGAAGTTCAGAGTGTTTAAGGGTTACCCGGCGCTCGTAGAGGATGCAGGATATCGCACAAAATTGTAAGAGAGAATGGGCCATTTGAGTTCCACATTCTCTAAACCACTTTCCTCCATTTTCGCCAAGTCTCTCCGTGAGCTTCAATCCTCCATTCCAGCCACCTTTTAGACCTAAAATGACTCAAAATAAAATAAAAACTCGATAATTACCTACAAAACAAAGGTTAGAATGCGTCAAAAACGTATTATATCAATTCCCAGACTTAGATCTTTGTTTGTCCTCAAACAAATTCAAGACCAAGTGAAAGAGAAGGGTTTGAAAACGCGGGAACTCTCTCATCCTCAGTGAACCGAGTAAACAAACCCTCAACCTGCAGACCACATAATCCAGAATATGAATAGCAAAGCTTTACCAAAACCTCTCAACACATTCTCAACCTAGTTTCATTTTCCAAACATAAACTCTTCACATTCATTAAAGGTTGCGTGAGCTTCTCGCTACAAGCACTATTCAGGGTAGACGACGCTAAGGGATTTAAGGCTATTGAGAGGTGAAGTTCAGAGTGTTTAAGGGTTACCCGGCGCTCGTAGAGGATGCAGGATATCGCACAAAATTGTAAGAGAGAATGGGCCATTTGAGTTCCACATTCTCTAAACCACTTTTCCTCCATTTTCGCCAAGTCTCTCCGTGAGCTTCAATCCTCCATTCCAGCCACCTTTTAGACCTAAAATGACTCAAAATAAAATAAAAACTCGATAATTACCTACAAAACAAAGGTTAGAATGCGTCAAAAACGTATTATATCAATTCCCCAGACTTAGATCTTTGTTTGTCCTCAAACAAATTCAAGACCAAGTGAAAGAGAAGGGTTTGAAAACGGGGAACTCTCTCATCCTCAGTGAACCGAGTAAACAACCCTCAACCTGCAGACCACATAATCCAGAATATGAATAGCAAAGCTTTACCAAAACCTCTCAACACATTCTCAACCTAGTTTCATTTTCAAACATAAACTCTTCACATTCATTAAAGGTTGCGTGAGCTTCTCGCTACAAGCACTATTCAGGGTAGACGACGCTAAGGGATTTAAGGCTATTGAGAGGTGAAGTTCAGAGTGTTTAAGGGTTACCGGCGCTCGTAGAGGATGCAGGATATCGCACAAAATTGTAAGAGAGAATGGGTCCATTTGAGTTCCACATTCTCTAAACCACTTTTCCTCCATTTTCGCCACGTCTCTCCGTGAGCTACAAAACAAAGGTTAGAATGCGTCAAAAACGTATTATATCAATTCCCCAGACTTAGATCTTTGTTTGTCCTCAAACAAATTCAAGACCAAGTGAAAGAGAAGGGTTTGAAAACGCGGGAACTCTCTCATCCTCAGTGAACCGAGTAAACAACCCTAACCTACAGACTACATAATCCAGAATATGAATACCAAAGCTTTACCAAAACCTCTCAACACATTCTCAACCTAGTTTCATTTTCCAAACATAAACTCTTCACATTCATTAAAGGTTGCGTGAGCTTCTCGCTACAAGCTATTCAGGGTAGACGACGCTAAGGGATTTAGGCTATTGAGATGAAGTTCAGAGTGTTTAAGGGTTACCCTGCGCTCGTAGAGGATGCAGGATATCGCACAAAATTGTAAGAGAGAATGGGCCCATTTGAGTTCCACATTCTCTAAACCACTTTTCCTCCATTTTCGCCAAGTCTCTCCGTGAGCTTCAATCCTCCATTCCAGCCACCTTTTAGACCTAAAATGACTCAAAATAAAATAAAAACTCGATAATTACCTACAAAACAAAGGTTAGAATGCGTCAAAAACGTATTATATCAATTCCCCCAGACTTAGATCTTTGTTTGTCCTCAAACAAATTCAAGACCAAGTGAAAGAGAAGGGTTTGAAAACGCGGGAACTCTCTCATCCTCAGTGAACGAGTAAACAACCCTCAACCTGCAGACCACATAATCCAGAATATGAATAGCAAAGCTTTACCAAAACCTCTCAACACATTCTCAACCTAGTTTTTTTCCAAACATAAACTCTTCACATTCAAAAGTTCATGGTGAAGCTTGCTACAAGCTACATTCAGGGTAGACGACGCTAAGGGATTTAAGGCTATTGAGAGGTGAAGTTCAGAGTGTTTAAGGGTTACCGGCGCTCGTAGAGGATGCAGGATATCGCAAAAATTGTAAAGAGAATGGGTCCATTTGAGTTCCACATTCTCTAAACCACTTTTCCTTTTTTCGCCAAGTCTCTCCGTGAGCTTCAATCCTCCATTCCAGCCACCTTTTAGACCTAAAATGACTCAAAATAAAATAAAAGACTCGATAATTACCTACAAAACAAAGGTTAGAATGCGTCAAAAACGTATTATATCAATTCCCCAGACTTAGATCTTTGTTTGTCCTCAAACAAATTCAAGACCAAGTGAAAGAGAAGGGTTTGAAAACGCGGGAACTCTCTCATCCTCAGTGAACCGAGTAAACAACCCTCAACCTGCAGACCACATAATCCAGAATATGAATACAAAGCTTTACCAAAACCTCTCAACACATTCTCAACCTAGTTTCATTTTCCAAACATAAACTCTTCACATTCATTAAAGGTTGCGTGAGCTTCTCGCTACAAGCACTATTCAGGGTAGACGACGCTAAGGGATTTAAGGCTATTGAGAGGTGAAGTTCAGAGTGTTTAAGGGTTACCGGCGCTCGTAGAGGATGCAGGATATCGCACAAAATTGTAAGAGAGAATGGGCCATTTGAGTTCCACATTCTCTAAACCACTTTTCCTCCATTTTCGCCAAGTCTCTCCGTGAGCTTCAATCCTCCATTCCAGCCACCTTTTAGACCTAAAATGACTCAAAATAAAATAAAAGACTCGATAATTACCTACAAAACAAAGGTTAGAATGCGTCAAAAACGTATTATATCAATTCCCCAGACTTAGATCTTTGTTTGTCCTCAAACAAATTCAAGACCAAGTGAAAGAGAAGGGTTTGAAAACGCGGGAACTCTCTCATCCTCAGTGAACCGAGTAAACAACCCTCAACCTGCAGACCACATAATCCAGAATATGAATACAAAGCTTTACCAAAACCTCTCAACACATTCTCAACCTAGTTTCATTTTCCAAACATAAACTCTTCACATTCATTAAAGGTTGCGTGAGCTTCTCGCTACAAGCACTATTCAGGGTAGACGACGCTAAGGGATTTAAGGCTATTGAGAGTGAAGTTCAGAGTGTTTAAGGGTTACCCGCGCTCGTAGAGGATGCAGGATATCGCACAAAATTGTAAGAGAGAATGGGCCATTTGAGTTCCACATTCTCTAAACCACTTTCCTCTATTTTCGCCAAGTCTCTCCGTGAGCTTCAATCCTCCATTCCAGCCACCTTTTAGACCTAAAATGACTCAAAATAAAATAAAAGACTCGATAATTACCTACAAAACAAAGGTTAGAATGCGTCAAAAACGTATTATATCAATTCCCCAGACTTAGATCTTTGTTTGTCCTCAAACAAATTCAAGACCAAGTGAAAGAGAAGGGTTTGAAAACACGGGAACTTCTCATCCCAGTGAACCGAGTAAACAACCCTCAACCTGCAGACCACATAATCCAGAATATGAATAGCAAAGCTTTACCAAAACCTCTCAACACATTCTCAACCTAGTTTCATTTTCCAAACATAAACTCTTCACATTCATTAAAGGTTGCGTGAGCTTCTCGCTACAAGCACTATTCAGGGTAGACGACGCTAAGGGATTTAAGGCTATTGAGAGGTGAAGTTCAGAGTGTTTAAGGGTTACCGGCGCTCGTAGAGGATGCAGGATATCGCACAAAATTGTAAGAGAGAATGGGTCCATTTGAGTTCCACATTCTCTAAACCACTTTCCTCCATTTTCGCCAAGTCTCTCCGTGAGCTTCAATCCTCCATTCCAGCCACCTTTTAGACCTAAAATGACTCAAAATAAAATAAAAGACTCGATAATTACCTACAAAACAAAGGTTAGAATGCGTCAAAAACGTATTATATCAATTCCCCAGACTTAGATCTTTGTTTGTCCTCAAACAAATTCAAGACCAAGTGAAAGAGAAGGGTTTGAAAACGCGGGAACTCTCTCATCCTCAGTGAACCGAGTAAACAACCCTCAACCTAGACCACATAATCCAGAATATGAATAGCAAAGCTTTACCAAAACCTCTCAACACATTCTCAACCTAGTTTCATTTTCCAAACATAAACTCTTCACATTCATTAAAGGTTGCGTGAGCTTCTCGCTACAAGCACTATTCAGGGTAGACGACGCTAAGGGATTTAAGGCTATTGAGAGGTGAAGTTCAGAGTGTTTAAGGGTTACCCGGCGCTCGTAGAGGATGCAGGATATCGCACAAAATTGTAAGAGAGAATGGGCCATTTGAGTTCCACATTCTCTAAACCACTTTCCTCCATTTTCGCCAAGTCTCTCCGTGAGCTTCAATCCTCCATTCCAGCCACCTTTTAGACCTAAAATGACTCAAAATAAAATAAAAGACTCGATAATTACCTACAAAACAAAGGTTAGAATGCGCCAAAAATATTATATCAATTCCCCAGACTTAGATCTTTGTTTGTCCTCAAACAAATTCAAGACCAAGTGAAAGAGAAGGGTTTGAAAACGCGGGAACTCTCTCATCCTCAGTGAACCGAGTAAACAACCCTCAACCTGCAGACCACATAATCCAGAATATGAATAGCAAAGCTTTACCAAAACCTCTCAACACATTCTCAACCTAGTTTCATTTTCCAAACATAAACTCTTCACATTCATTAAAGGTTGCGTGAGCTTCTCGCTACAAGCACTATTCAGGGTAGACGACGCTAAGGGATTTAAGGCTATTGAGAGGTGAAGTTCAGAGTGTTTAAGGGTTACCGGCGCTCGTAGAGGATGCAGGATATCGCACAAAATTGTAAGAGAGAATGGGCCATTTGAGTTCCACATTCTCTAAACCACTTTTCCTCCATTTTCGCCAAGTCTCTCCGTGAGCTTCAATCCTCCATTCCAGCCACCTTTTAGACCTAAAATGACTCAAAATAAAATAAAAACTCGATAATTACCTACAAAACAAAGGTTAGAATGCGTCAAAAACGTATTATATCAATTCCCCAGACTTAGATCTTTGTTTGTCCTCAAACAAATTCAAGACCAAGTGAAAGAGAAGGGTTTGAAAACGCGGGAACTCTCTCATCCTCAGTGAACCGAGTAAACAACCCTCAACCTGCAGACCACATAATCCAGAATATGAATAGCAAAGCTTTACCAAAACCTCTCAACACATTCTCAACCTAGTTTCATTTTCAAACATAAACTCTTCACATTCATTAAAGGTTGCGTGAGCTTCTCGCTACAAGCACTATTCAGGGTAGACGACGCTAAGGGATTTAAGGCTATTGAGAGGTGAAGTTCAGAGTGTTTAAGGGTTACCGGCGCTCGTAGAGGATGCAGGATATCGCACAAAATTGTAAGAGAGAATGGGTCCATTTGAGTTCCACATTCTCTAAACCACTTTTCCTCCATTTTCGCCAAGTCTCTCCGTGAGCTTCAATCCTCCATTCCAGCCACCTTTTAGACCTAAAATGACTCAAAATAAAATAAAAGACTCGATAATTACCTACAAAACAAAGGTTAGAATGCGTCAAAAACGTATTATATCAATTCCCCAGACTTAGATCTTTGTTTGTCCTCAAACAAATTCAAGACCAAGTGAAAGAGAAGGGTTTGAAAACGCGGAACTCTCTCATCCTCAGTGAACCGAGTAAACAACCCTCAACCTGCAGACCACATAATCCAGAATATGAATACAAAGCTTTACCAAAACCTCTCAACACATTCTCAACCTAGTTTCATTTTCCAAACATAAACTCTTCACATTCATTAAAGGTTGCGTGAGCTTCTCGCTACAAGCACTATTCAGGGTAGACGACGCTAAGGGATTTAAGGCTATTGAGAGGTGAAGTTCAGAGTGTTTAAGGGTTACCCCGCTCGTAGAGGATGCAGGATATCGCACAAAATTGTAAGAGAGAATGGGCCATTTGAGTTCCACATTCTCTAAACCACTTTCCTCCATTTTCGCCAAGTCTCCGTGAGCTTCAATCCTCCATTCCAGCCACCTTTTAGACCTAAAATGACTCAAAATAAAATAAAAGACTCGATAATTACCTACAAAACAAAGGTTAGAATGCGCCAAAAATGCATTATATCAATTCCCCAGACTTAGATCTTTGTTTGTCCTCAAACAAATTCAAGACCAAGTGAAAGAGAAGGGTTTGAAAACGGGAACTCTCATCCTCAGTGAACCGAGTAAACAACCCTCAACCTGCAGACCACATAATCCAGAATATGAATAGCAAAGCTTTACCAAAACCTCTCAACACATTCTCAACCTAGTTTCATTTTCCAAACATAAACTCTTCACATTCATTAAAGGTTGCGTGAGCTTCTCGCTACAAGCACTATTCAGGGTAGACGACGCTAAGGGATTTAAGGCTATTGAGAGGTGAAGTTCAGAGTGTTTAAGGGTTACCCGGCGCTCGTAGAGGATGCAGGATATCGCACAAAATTGTAAGAGAGAATGGGCCCATTTGAGTTCCACATTCTCTAAACCACTTTTCCTCCATTTTCGCCAAGTCTCTCCGTGAGCTTCAATCCTCCATTCCAGCCACCTTTTAGACCTAAAATGACTCAAAATAAAATAAAAGACTCGATAATTACCTAAAGGTTATGCGCAAAAACGTATTATATAAATTCCAGACTTAGATCTTTGTTTGTCCTCAAACAAATTCAAGACCAAGTGAAAGAGAAGGGTTTGAAAACGCGGGAACTCTCTCATCCTCAGTGAACCGAGTAAACAACCCTCAACCTGCAGACCACATAATCCAGAATATGAATAGCAAAGCTTTACCAAAACCTCTCAACACATTCTCAACCTAGTTTCATTTTCCAAACATAAACTCTTCACATTCATTAAAGGTTGCGTGAGCTTCTCGCTACAAGCACTATTCAGGGTAGACGACGCTAAGGGATTTAAGGCTATTGAGAGGTGAAGTTCAGAGTGTTTAAGGGTTACCGGCGCTCGTAGAGGATGCAGGATATCGCACAAAATTGTAAGAGAGAATGGGTCCATTGAGCATCTCTAAACCACTTTCCTCCATTTTCGCCAAGTCTCTCCGTGAGCTTCAATCCTCCATTCCAGCCACCTTTTAGACCTAAAATGACTCAAAATAAAATAAAAGACTCGATAATTACCTACAAAACAAAGGTTAGAATGCGTCAAAAACGTATTATATCAATTCCCCAGACTTAGATCTTTGTTTGTCCTCAAACAAATTCAAGACCAAGTGAAAGAGAAGGGTTTGAAAACGCGGGAACTCTCTCATCCTCAGTGAACCGAGTAAACAACCCTCAACCTGCAGACCACATAATCCAGAATATGAATAGCAAAGCTTTACCAAAACCTCTCAACACATTCTCAACCTAGTTTCATTTTCCAAACATAAACTCTTCACATTCATTAAAGGTTGCGTGAGCTTCTCGCTACAAGCACTATTCAGGGTAGACGACGCTAAGGGATTTAAGGCTATTGAGAGGTGAAGTTCAGAGTGTTTAAGGGTTACCCGGCGCTCGTAGAGGATGCAGGATATCGCACAAAATTGTAAGAGAGAATGGGCCATTTGAGTTCCACATTCTCTAAACCACTCTTCCTCTATTTTCGCCAAGTCTCTCCGTGAGCTTCAATCCTCCATTCCAGCCACCTTTTAGACCTAAAATGACTCAAAATAATAAAAGACTCGATAATTACCTACAAAACAAAGGTTAGAATGCGTCAAAAATGCATTATATCAATTCCCCAGACTTAGATCTTTGTTTGTCCTCAAACAAATTCAAGACCAAGTGAAAGAGAAGGGTTTGAAAACGCGGGAACTCTCTCATCCTCAGTGAACCGAGTAAACACACCCTCAACCTGCAGACCACATAATCCAGAATATGAATAGCAAAGCTTTACCAAAACCTCTCAACACATTCTCAACCTAGTTTCATTTTCAAACATAAACTCTTCACATTCATTAAAGGTTGCGTGAGCTTCTCGCTACAAGCACTATTCAGGGTAGACGACGCTAAGGGATTTAAGGCTATTGAGAGGTGAAGTTCAGAGTGTTTAAGGGTTACCCGGCGCTCGTAGAGGATGCAGGATATCGCACAAAATTGTAAGAGAGAATGGGCCATTTGAGTTCCACATTCTCTAAACCACTTTTCCTCCATTTTCGCCAAGTCTCTCCGTGAGCTTCAATCCTCCATTCCAGCCACCTTTTAGACCTAAAATGACTCAAAATAAAATAAAAGACTCGATAATTACCTACAAAACAAAGGTTAGAATGCGTCAAAAACGTATTATATCAATTCCCCAGACTTAGATCTTTGTTTGTCCTCAAACAAATTCAAGACCAAGTGAAAACCGAGTAAGACAACCCTCAACCTCAGACCACATAATCCAGAATATGAATAGCAAAGCTTTACCAAAACCTCTCAACACATTCTCAACCTAGTTTCATTTTCCAAACATAAACTCTTCACATTCATTAAAGGTTGCGTGAGCTTCTCGCTACAAGCACTATTCAGGGTAGACGACGCTAAGGGATTTAAGGCTATTGAGAGGTGAAGTTCAGAGTGTTTAAGGGCCGCGCTCGTAGAGGATGCAGGAGATATCGATAAAAAAGAGAATGGGCCATTTGAGTTCCACATTCTCTAAACCACTTTCCTCCATTTTCGCCAAGTCTCTCGTGAGCTT
>OVBN01000155.1:0-12653 GCA_900406565.1 Turritis glabra | reverse complement strand
TAAAATTACCTACAAAACAAAGGTTAGAATGCGTCAAAAAACATTATATCAATTCCCCCAGACTTAGATCTTTGTTTGTCCTCAAACAAATTCAAGACCAAGTGAAAGAGAAGGGTTTGAAAACGCGGGAACTCTCTCATCCTCAGTGAACCGAGTAAACAACCCTCAACCTGCAGACCACATAATCCAGAATATGAATAGCAAAGCTTTACCAAAACCTCTCAACACATTCTCAACCTAGTTTCATTTTCCAAACATAAACTCTTCACATTCATTAAAGGTTGCGTGAGCTTCTCGCTACAAGCACTATTCAGGGTAGACGACGCTAAGGGATTTAAGGCTATTGAGAGGTGAAGTTCAGAGTGTTTAAGGGTTACCCGGCGCTCGTAGAGGATGCAGGATATCGCACAAAATTGTAAGAGAGAATGGGTCCATTTGAGTTCCACATTCTCTAAACCACTTTTCCTCCATTTTCGCCAAGTCTCTCCGTGAGCTTCAATCCTCCATTCCAGCCACCTTTTAGACCTAAAATGACTCAAAATAAAATAAAAGACTCGATAATTACCTACAAAACAAAGGTTAGAATGCGTCAAAAACGCATTATATCAATTCCCCAGACTTAGATCTTTGTTTGTCCTCAAACAAATTCAAGACCAAGTGAAAGAGAAGGGTTTGAAAACGCGGGAACTCTCTCATCCTCAGTGAACCGAGTAAACAACCCTCAACCTGCAGACCACATAATCCAGAATATGAATAGCAAAGCTTTACCAAAACCTCTCAACACATTCTCAACCTAGTTTCATTTTCCAAACATAAACTCTTCACATTCATTAAAGGTTGCGTGAGCTTCTCGCTACAAGCACTATTCAGGGTAGACGACGCTAAGGGATTTAAGGCTATTGAGAGGTGAAGTTCAGAGTGTTTAAGGGTTACCCGGCGCTCGTAGAGGATGCAGGATATCGCACAAAATTGTAAGAGAGAATGGGTCCATTTGAGTTCCACATTCTCTAAACCACTTTCCTCCATTTTCGCCAAGTCTCTCCGTGAGCTTCAATCCTCCATTCCAGCCACCTTTTAGACCTAAAATGACTCAAAATAAAATAAAAGACTCGATAATACCTACAAAACAAAGGTTAGAATGCGCCAAAAACGCATTATATCAATTCCCCAGACTTAGATCTTTGTTTGTCCTCAAACAAATTCAAGACCAAGTGAAAGAGAAGGGTTTGAAAACGCGGGAACTCTCTCATCCTCAGTGAACCGAGTAAACAACCCTCAACCTGCAGACCACATAATCCAGAATATGAATAGCAAAGCTTTACCAAAACCTCTCAACACATTCTCAACCTAGTTTCATTTTCCAAACATAAACTCTTCACATTCATTAAAGGTTGCGTGAGCTTCTCGCTACAAGCACTATTCAGGGTAGACGACGCTAAGGGATTTAAGGCTATTGAGAGGTGAAGTTCAGAGTGTTTAAGGGTTACCCGGCGCTCGTAGAGGATGCAGGATATCACAAAATTGTAAGAGAGAATGGGTCCATTTGAGTTCCACATTCTCTAAACCACTTTTCCTCCATTTTCGCCAAGTCTCTCCGTGAGCTTCAATCCTCCATTCCAGCCACCTTTTAGACCTAAAATGACTCAAAATAAAATAAAAGACTCGATAATTACCTACAAAACAAAGGTTAGAATGCGCCAAAAACATTATATCAATTCCCCAGACTTAGATCTTTGTTTGTCCTCAAACAAATTAAGACCAAGTGAAAGAGAAGGGTTTGAAAACGCGGAACTCTCTCATCCTCAGTGAACCGAGTAAACAACCCTCAACCTGCAGACCACATAATCCAGAATATGAATAGCAAAGCTTTACCAAAACCTCTCAACACATTCTCAACCTAGTTTCATTTTCCAAACATAAACTCTTCACATTCATTAAAGGTTGCGTGAGCTTCTCGCTACAAGCACTATTCAGGGTAGACGACGCTAAGGGATTTAAGGCTATTGAGAGGTGAAGTTCAGAGTGTTTAAGGGTTACCCGGCGCTCGTAGAGGATGCAGGATATCGCACAAAATTGTAAGAGAGAATGGGTCCATTTGAGTTCCACATTCTCTAAACCACTTTTCCTCCATTTTCGCCAAGTCTCTCCGTGAGCTTCAATCCTCCATTCCAGCCACCTTTTAGACCTAAAATGACTCAAAATAAAATAAAAGACTCGATAATACCTACAAAACAAAGGTTAGAATGCGCCAAAAACGCATTTATATCAATTCCCCAGACTTAGATCTTTGTTTGTCCTCAAACAAATTCAAGACCAAGTGAAAGAGAAGGGTTTGAAAACGGGAACTCTCTCATCCTCAGTGAACCGAGTAAACAACCCTCAACCTGCAGACCACATAATCCAGAATATGAATAGCAAAGCTTTACCAAAACCTCTCAACACATTCTCAACCTAGTTTCATTTTCCAAACATAAACTCTTCACATTCATTAAAGGTTGCGTGAGCTTCTCGCTACAAGCACTATTCAGGGTAGACGACGCTAAGGGATTTAAGGCTATTGAGAGGTGAAGTTCAGAGTGTTTAAGGGTTACCCGGCGCTCGTAGAGGATGCAGGATATCACAAAATTGTAAGAGAGAATGGGTCCATTTGAGTTCCACATTCTCTAAACCACTTTTCCTCCATTTTCGCCAAGTCTCTCCGTGAGCTTCAATCCTCCATTCCAGCCACCTTTTAGACCTAAAATGACTCAAAATAAAATAAAAGACTCGATAATACCTACAAAACAAAGGTTAGAATGCGCCAAAAACGCATTTATATCAATTCCCAGACTTAGATCTTTGTTTGTCCTCAAACAAATTCAAGACCAAGTGAAAGAGAAGGGTTTGAAAACGCGGGAACTCTCTCATCCTCAGTGAACCGAGTAAACAACCCTCAACCTGCAGACCACATAATCCAGAATATGAATAGCAAAGCTTTACCAAAACCTCTCAACACATTCTCAACCTAGTTTCATTTTCCAAACATAAACTCTTCACATTCATTAAAGGTTGCGTGAGCTTCTCGCTACAAGCACTATTCAGGGTAGACGACGCTAAGGGATTTAAGGCTATTGAGAGGTGAAGTTCAGAGTGTTTAAGGGTTACCCGGCGCTCGTAGAGGATGCAGGATATCGCACAAAATTGTAAGAGAGAATGGGTCCATTTGAGTTCCACATTCTCTAAACCACTTTTCCTCCATTTTCGCCAAGTCTCTCCGTGAGCTTCAATCCTCCATTCCAGCCACCTTTTAGACCTAAAATGACTCAAAATAAAATAAAAGACTCGATAATACCTACAAAACAAAGGTTAGAATGCGTCAAAAACGCATTATATCAATTCCCAGACTTAGATCTTTGTTTGTCCTCAAACAAATTCAAGACCAAGTGAAAGAGAAGGGTTTGAAAACGCGGGAACTCTCTCATCCTCAGTGAACCGAGTAAACAACCCTCAACCTGCAGACCACATAATCCAGAATATGAATAGCAAAGCTTTACCAAAACCTCTCAACACATTCTCAACCTAGTTTCATTTTCCAAACATAAACTCTTCACATTCATTAAAGGTTGCGTGAGCTTCTCGCTACAAGCACTATTCAGGGTAGACGACGCTAAGGGATTTAAGGCTATTGAGAGGTGAAGTTCAGAGTGTTTAAGGGTTACCCGGCGCTCGTAGAGGATGCAGGATATCGCACAAAATTGTAAGAGAGAATGGGTCCATTTGAGTTCCACATTCTCTAAACCACTTTTCCTCCATTTTCGCCAAGTCTCTCCGTGAGCTTCAATCCTCCATTCCAGCCACCTTTTAGACCTAAAATGACTCAAAATAAAATAAAAGACTCGATAATTACCTACAAAACAAAGGTTAGAATGCGTCAAAAACGCATTTATATCAATTCCCCAGACTTAGATCTTTGTTTGTCCTCAAACAAATTAAGACCAAGTGAAAGAGAAGGGTTTGAAAACGCGGGAACTCTCTCATCCTCAGTGAACCGAGTAAACAACCCTCAACCTGCAGACCACATAATCCAGAATATGAATAGCAAAGCTTTACCAAAACCTCTCAACACATTCTCAACCTAGTTTCATTTTCCAAACATAAACTCTTCACATTCATTAAAGGTTGCGTGAGCTTCTCGCTACAAGCACTATTCAGGGTAGACGACGCTAAGGGATTTAAGGCTATTGAGAGGTGAAGTTCAGAGTGTTTAAGGGTTACCCGGCGCTCGTAGAGGATGCAGGATATCGCACAAAATTGTAAGAGAGAATGGGTCCATTTGAGTTCCACATTCTCTAAACCACTTTTCCTCCATTTTCGCCAAGTCTCTCCGTGAGCTTCAATCCTCCATTCCAGCCACCTTTTAGACCTAAAATGACTCAAAATAAAATAAAAGACTCGATAAATACCTACAAAACAAAGGTTAGAATGCGAAAAACGCATTATATCAATTCCCCAGACTTAGATCTTTGTTTGTCCTCAAACAAATTAAGACCAAGTGAAAGAGAAGGGTTTGAAAACGCGGGAACTCTCTCATCCTCAGTGAACCGAGTAAACAACCCTCAACCTGCAGACCACATAATCCAGAATATGAATAGCAAAGCTTTACCAAAACCTCTCAACACATTCTCAACCTAGTTTCATTTTCCAAACATAAACTCTTCACATTCATTAAAGGTTGCGTGAGCTTCTCGCTACAAGCACTATTCAGGGTAGACGACGCTAAGGGATTTAAGGCTATTGAGAGGTGAAGTTCAGAGTGTTTAAGGGTTACCCGGCGCTCGTAGAGGATGCAGGATATCGCACAAAATTGTAAGAGAGAATGGGTCCATTTGAGTTCCACATTCTCTAAACCACTTTTCCTCATTTTCGCCAAGTCTCTCCGTGAGATTCCAATGACCTAAAAAATAAAATAAAAGACTCGATAATTACCTAAAACAAAGGTTAGAATGCGCCAAAAACGCATTATATCAATTCCCCAGACTTAGATCTTTGTTTGTCCTCAAACAAATTCAAGACCAAGTGAAAGAGAAGGGTTTGAAAACGCGGGAACTCTCTCATCCTCAGTGAACCGAGTAAACAACCCTCAACCTGCAGACCACATAATCCAGAATATAAATACCAAAGCTTTACCAAAACCTCTCAACACATTCTCAACCTAGTTTCATTTTCCAAACATAAACTCTTCACATTCATTAAAGGTTGCGTGAGCTTCTCGCTACAAGCACTATTCAGGGTAGACGACGCTAAGGGATTTAAGGCTATTGAGAGGTGAAGTTCAGAGTGTTTAAGGGTTACCCGGCGCTCGTAGAGGATGCAGGATATCGCACAAAATTGTAAGAGAGAATGGGCCATTTGAGTTCCACATTCTCTAAACCACTTTCCTCCATTTTCGCCAAGTCTCTCCGTGAGCTTCAATCCTCCATTCCAGCCACCTTTTAGACCTAAAATGACTCAAAATAAAATAAAAGACTCGATAATTACCTACAAAACAAAGGTTAGAATGCGCAAAAATGCATTATATCAATTCTCCCCAGACTTAGATCTTTGTTTGTCCTCAAACAAATTCAAGACCAAGTGAAAGAGAAGGGTTTGAAAACGCGGAACTCTCTCATCCTCAGTGAACCGAGTAAACAACCCTCAACCTGCAGACCACATAATCCAGAATATGAATAGCAAAGCTTTACCAAAACCTCTCAACACATTCTCAACCTAGTTTCATTTTCCAAACATAAACTCTTCACATTCATTAAAGGTTGCGTGAGCTTCTCGCTACAAGCACTATTCAGGGTAGACGACGCTAAGGGATTTAAGGCTATTGAGAGGTGAAGTTCAGAGTGTTTAAGGGTTACCCGGCGCTCGTAGAGGATGCAGGATATCGCACAAAATTGTAAGAGAGAATGGGCCATTTGAGTTCCACATTCTCTAAACCACTTTCCTCCATTTTCGCCAAGTCTCTCCGTGAGCTTCAATCCTCCATTCCAGCCACCTTTTAGACCTAAAATGACTCAAAATAAAATAAAAGACTCGATAATTACCTACAAAACAAAGGTTAGAATGCGTCAAAAATGCATATATCAATTCCCAGACTTAGATCTTTGTTTGTCCTCAAACAAATTCAAGACCAAGTGAAAGAGAAGGGTTTGAAAACGCGGGAACTCTCTCATCCTCAGTGAACCGAGTAAACAACCCTCAACCTGCAGACCACATAATCCAGAATATGAATAGCAAAGCTTTACCAAAACCTCTCAACACATTCTCAACCTAGTTTCATTTTCCAAACATAAACTCTTCACATTCATTAAAGGTTGCGTGAGCTTCTCGCTACAAGCACTATTCAGGGTAGACGACGCTAAGGGATTTAAGGCTATTGAGAGGTGAAGTTCAGAGTGTTTAAGGGTTACCCGGCGCTCGTAGAGGATGCAGGATATCGCACAAAATTGTAAGAGAGAATGGGTCCATTTGAGTTCCACATTCTCTAAACCACTTTTCCTCCATTTTCGCCAAGTCTCTCCGTGAGCTTCAATCCTCCATTCCAGCCACCTTTTAGACCTAAAATGACTCAAAATAAAATAAAAACTCGATAATACCTACAAAACAAAGGTTAGAATGCGTCAAAAACGTATTATATCAATTCCCCAGACTTAGATCTTTGTTTGTCCTCAAACAAATTCAAGACCAAGTGAAAGAGAAGGGTTTGAAAACGCGGGAACTCTCTCATCCTCAGTGAACCGAGTAAACAACCCTCAACCTGCAGACCACATAATCCAGAATATGAATACAAAGCTTTACCAAAACCTCTCAACACATTTCAACCTAGTTTCATTTTCCAACATAAACTCTTCACATTCATTAAAGGTTGCGTGAGCTTCTCGCTACAAGCACTATTCAGGGTAGACGACGCTAAGGGATTTAAGGCTATTGAGAGGTGAAGTTCAGAGTGTTTAAGGGTTACCCGGCGCTCGTAGAGGATGCAGGATATCGCACAAAATTGTAAGAGAGAATGGTCCATTTGAGTTCCACATTCTCTAAACCACTTTTCCTCCATTTTCGCCAAGTCTCTCCGTGAGCTTCAATCCTCCAGCCACCTTTTAGACCTAAAATGACTCAAAATAAAATAAAAGACTCGATAATTACCTACAAAACAAAGGTTAGAATGCGTCAAAAACGCATTATATCAATTCCCCCAGACTTAGATCTTTGTTTGTCCTCAAACAAATTCAAACCAAGTGAAAGAGAAGGGTTTGAAAACGCGGGAACTCTCTCATCCTCAGTGAACCGAGTAAACAACCCTCAACCTGCAGACCACATAATCCAGAATATGAATAAAAGCTTTACCAAAACCTCTCAACACATTCTCAACCTAGTTTCATTTTCCAAACATAAACTCTTCACATTCATTAAAGGTTGCGTGAGCTTCTCGCTACAAGCACTATTCAGGGTAGACGACGCTAAGGGATTTAAGGCTATTGAGAGGTGAAGTTCAGAGTGTTTAAGGGTTACCCGGCGCTCGTAGAGGATGCAGGATATCACAAAAATTGTAAGAGAGAATGGGTCCATTTGAGTTCCACATTCTCTAAACCACTTTTCCTCCATTTTCGCCAAGTCTCTCCGTGAGCTTCAATCCTCCATTCCAGCCACCTTTTAGACCTAAAATGACTCAAAATAAAATAAAAGACTCGATAATACCTACAAACAAAGGTTAGAATGCGCAAAAACGCATTATATCAATTCCCAGACTTAGATCTTTGTTTGTCCTCAAACAAATTCAAGACCAAGTGAAAGAGAAGGGTTTGAAAACGCGGGAACTCTCTCATCCTCAGTGAACCGAGTAAACAACCCAACCTGCAGACCACATAATCCAGAATATGAATAGCAAAGCTTTACCAAAACCTCTCAACACATTCTCAACCTAGTTTCATTTTCAAACATAAACTCTTCACATTCATTAAAGGTTGCGTGAGCTTCTCGCTACAAGCACTATTCAGGGTAGACGACGCTAAGGGATTTAAGGCTATTGAGAGGTGAAGTTCAGAGTGTTTAAGGGTTACCCGGCGCTCGTAGAGGATGCAGGATATCGCACAAAATTGTAAGAGAGAATGGTCCATTTGAGTTCCACATTCTCTAAACCACTTTTCCTCCATTTTCGCCAAGTCTCTCCGTGAGCTTCAATCCTCCATTCCAGCCACCTTTTAGACCTAAAATGACTCAAAATAAAATAAAAGACTCGATAATACCTACAAAACAAAGGTTAGAATGCGCAAAAACGTATTAATTCCCCAGACTTAGATCTTTGTTTGTCCTCAAACAAATTCAAGACCAAGTGAAAGAGAAGGGTTTGAAAACGGGAACTCTCTCATCCTCAGTGAACCGAGTAAACAAACCCTCAACCTGCAGACCACATAATCCAGAATATGAATAGCAAAGCTTTACCAAAACCTCTCAACACATTCTCAACCTAGTTTCATTTTCAAACATAAACTCTTCACATTCATTAAAGGTTGCGTGAGCTTCTCGCTACAAGCACTATTCAGGGTAGACGACGCTAAGGGATTTAAGGCTATTGAGAGGTGAAGTTCAGAGTGTTTAAGGGTTACCCGGCGCTCGTAGAGGATGCAGGATATCGCACAAAATTGTAAGAGAGAATGGGTCCATTTGAGTTCCACATTCTCTAAACCACTTTTCCTCCATTTTCGCCAAGTCTCTCCGTGAGCTTCAATCCTCCATTCCAGCCACCTTTTAGACCTAAAATGACTCAAAATAAAATAAAAGACTCGATAATACCTACAAAACAAAGGTTAGAATGCGCAAAAACGCATTATCAATTCCCCAGACTTAGATCTTTGTTTGTCCTCAAACAAATTCAAGACCAAGTGAAAGAGAAGGGTTTGAAAACGGGAACTCTCTCATCCTCAGTGAACCGAGTAAACAACCCTCAACCTGCAGACCACATAATCCAGAATATGAATAGCAAAGCTTTACCAAAACCTCTCAACACATTCTCAACCTAGTTTCATTTTCCAAACATAAACTCTTCACATTCATTAAAGGTTGCGTGAGCTTCTCGCTACAAGCACTATTCAGGGTAGACGACGCTAAGGGATTTAAGGCTATTGAGAGGTGAAGTTCAGAGTGTTTAAGGGTTACCCGGCGTCTAGAGGATGCAGGATATCGCACAAAATTGTAAGAGAGAATGGTCCATTTGAGTTCCACATTCTCTAAACCACTTTTCCTCCATTTTCGCCAAGTCTCTCCGTGAGCTTCAATCCTCCATTCCAGCCACCTTTTAGACCTAAAATGACTCAAAATAAAATAAAAGACTCGATAATACCTACAAAACAAAGGTTAGAATGCGCAAAATATTATATCAATTCCCAGACTTAGATCTTTGTTTGTCCTCAAACAAATTCAAGACCAAGTGAAAGAGAAGGGTTTGAAAACGCGGGAACTCTCTCATCCTCAGTGAACCGAGTAAACAACCCTCAACCTGCAGACCACATAATCCAGAATATGAATAGCAAAGCTTTACCAAAACCTCTCAACACATTCTCAACCTAGTTTCATTTTCCAAACATAAACTCTTCACATTCATTAAAGGTTGCGTGAGCTTCTCGCTACAAGCACTATTCAGGGTAGACGACGCTAAGGGATTTAAGGCTATTGAGAGGTGAAGTTCAGAGTGTTTAAGGGTTACCCGGCGCTCGTAGAGGATGCAGGATATCGCACAAAATTGTAAGAGAGAATGGTCCATTTGAGTTCCACATTCTCTAAACCACTTTTCCTCCATTTTCGCCAAGTCTCTCCGTGAGCTTCAATCCTCCATTCCAGCCACCTTTTAGACCTAAAATGACTCAAAATAAAATAAAAGACTCGATAATACCTACAAAACAAAGGTTAGAATGCGCAAAAACGCATTATATCAATTCCCCAGACTTAGATCTTTGTTTGTCCTCAAACAAATTGAAGACCAAGTGAAAGAGAAGGGTTTGAAAACGCGGAACTCTCTCATCCTCAGTGAACCGAGTAAACAACCCTCAACCTGCAGACCACATAATCCAGAATATGAATAGCAAAGCTTTACCAAAACCTCTCAACACATTCTCAACCTAGTTTCATTTTCCAAACATAAACTCTTCACATTCATTAAAGGTTGCGTGAGCTTCTCGCTACAAGCACTATTCAGGGTAGACGACGCTAAGGGATTTAAGGCTATTGAGAGGTGAAGTTCAGAGTGTTTAAGGGTTACCCGTCGTAGAGGATGCAGGATATCGCACAAAATTGTAAGAGAGAATGGTCCATTTGAGTTCCACATTCTCTAAACCACTTTTCCTCCATTTTCGCCAAGTCTCTCCGTGAGCTTCAATCCTCCATTCCAGCCACCTTTTAGACCTAAAATGACTCAAAATAAAATAAAAGACTCGATAAATACCTACAAAACAAAGGTTAGAATGCGCCAAAAAGCATTATATCAATTCCCAGACTTAGATCTTTGTTTGTCCTCAAACAAATTCAAGACCAAGTGAAAGAGAAGGGTTTGAAAACGCGGGAACTCTCTCATCCTCAGTGAACCGAGTAAACAACCCTCAACCTGCAGACCACATAATCCAGAATATGAATAGCAAAGCTTTACCAAAACCTCTCAACACATTCTCAACCTAGTTTCATTTTCCAAACATAAACTCTTCACATTCATTAAAGGTTGCGTGAGCTTCTCGCTACAAGCACTATTCAGGGTAGACGACGCTAAGGGATTTAAGGCTATTGAGAGGTGAAGTTCAGAGTGTTTAAGGGTTACCCGGCGCTCGTAGAGGATGCAGGATATCGCAAAAATTGTAAGAGAGAATGGTCCATTTGAGTTCCACATTCTCTAAACCACTTTTCCTCCATTTTCGCCAAGTCTCTCCGTGAGCTTCAATCCTCCATTCCAGCCACCTTTTAGACCTAAAATGACTCAAAATAAAATAAAAGACTCGATAATACCTACAAAACAAAGGTTAGAATGCGCCAAAAACGCATTATATCAATTCTCCAGACTTAGATCTTTGTTTGTCCTCAAACAAATTGAAGACCAAGTGAAAGAGAAGGGTTTGAAAACGCGGAACTCTCTCATCCTCAGTGAACCGAGTAAACAACCCTCAACCTGCAGACCACATAATCCAGAATATGAATAGCAAAGCTTTACCAAAACCTCTCAACACATTCTCAACCTAGTTTCATTTTCCAAACATAAACTCTTCACATTCATTAAAGGTTGCGTGAGCTTCTCGCTACAAGCACTATTCAGGGTAGACGACGCTAAGGGATTTAAGGCTATTGAGAGGTGAAGTTCAGAGTGTTTAAGGGTTACCCGGCTCGTAGAGGATGCAGGATATCGCACAAAATTGTAAGAGAGAATGGTCCATTTGAGTTCCACATTCTCTAAACCACTTTTCCTCCATTTTCGCCAAGTCTCTCCGTGAGCTTCAATCCTCCATTCCAGCCACCTTTTAGACCTAAAATGACTCAAAATAAAATAAAAGACTCGATAATTACCTACAAAACAAAGGTTAGAATGCGCCAAAAACATTATATCAATTCCCCAGACTTAGATCTTTGTTTGTCCTCAAACAAATTCAAGACCAAGTGAAAGAGAAGGGTTTGAAAACGGGAACTATCCTCAGTGAACCGAGTAAACAACCCTCAACCTGCAGACCACATAATCCAGAATATGAATAGCAAAGCTTTACCAAAACCTCTCAACACATTCTCAACCTAGTTTCATTTTCCAAACATAAACTCTTCACATTCATTAAAGGTTGCGTGAGCTTCTCGCTACAAGCACTATTCAGGGTAGACGACGCTAAGGGATTTAAGGCTATTGAGAGGTGAAGTTCAGAGTGTTTAAGGGTTACCCGGCGCTCGTAGAGGATGCAGGATATCGCAAAATTGTAAGAGAGAATGGTCCATTTGAGTTCCACATTCTCTAAACCACTTTTCCTCCATTTTCGCCAAGTCTCTCCGTGAGCTTCAATCCTCCATTCCAGCCACCTTTTAGACCTAAAATGACTCAAAATAAAATAAAAACTCGATAAATACCTACAAAACAAAGGTTAGAATGCGCCAAAAAGCATTATATCAATTCCCGACTTAGATCTTTGTTTGTCCTCAAACAAATTGAAGACCAAGTGAAAGAGAAGGGTTTGAAAACGCGGGAACTCTCTCATCCTCAGTGAACCGAGTAAACAACCCTCAACCTGCAGACCACATAATCCAGAATATGAATAGCAAAGCTTTACCAAAACCTCTCAACACATTCTCAACCTAGTTTCATTTTCCAAACATAAACTCTTCACATTCATTAAAGGTTGCGTGAGCTTCTCGCTACAAGCACTATTCAGGGTAGACGACGCTAAGGGATTTAAGGCTATTGAGAGGTGAAGTTCAGAGTGTTTAAGGGTTACCCGGCGCTCGTAGAGGATGCAGGATATCGCACAAAATTGTAAGAGAGAATGGGTCCATTTGAGTTCCACATTCTCTAAACCACTTTTCCTCCATTTTCGCCAAGTCTCTCCGTGAGCTTCAATCCTCCATTCCAGCCACCTTTTAGACCTAAAATGACTCAAAATAAAATAAAAGACTCG
>OVBN01000152.1:0-12516 GCA_900406565.1 Turritis glabra | reverse complement strand
GGTCTTGCCAGTTCGAACATGCTTCCTTACTTGGAAAATATGCGAAACCATGTCCGAACTCAGCTTTTCCAGCCCGTATTTTCGCCGGATCACGAAAAAGCCCGAAAAGCCTCTTAAAGTCAAAATTTGGGTCGAAAACGGGCCAATGGGTCTTCGTGCCATTGCCACGTCTGAAGGCTCGCTCGGGGCTTTCCGAAAAGGTATCGTCGGGCGAAAATGACCTCGCGGTCAAAAAGTTATGGCGTTATTTACGTAATAGCATTTCTTTCGAAAAAAACTATACAAAAAGCAGAGGAAAAAAATAAAAAGGGATGCAACACGAGGACTTCCCGGGAGGTCACCCATCCTAGTACTACTCTCGCCCAAGCACGCTTAACTGCGGAGTTCTGATGGGATCCGGTGCATTAGTGCTGGTATGATCGCATCCGTTAGTATATTGAGTGCAATCGCATATATCCTTTTTCGCGGACTCCAGAGAACATTCGCCGTGGGTCCCACTTGATACATGGGCGGGTCTTGCCAGTTCGAACATGCTTCCTTACTTGGAAAATATGCGAAACCATGTCCGAACTCAGCTTTTCCAGCCCGTATTTTCGCCCGGATCACGAAAAAGCCCCGAAAAGCCTCTTAAATTCAAAATTTGGGGTCGAAAACGGGCCAATGGGTCTTCGTGCCATTGCCACGTCTGAAGGCTCGCTCGGGGCTTTCCGAAAAGGTATCGTCGGGCGAAAATGACCTCGCGGTCAAAAAGTTATGGCGTTATTTACGTAATAGCATTTCTTTCGAAAAAAACTATACAAAAAGCAAAGGAAAAAAATAAAAAGGGATGCAACACGAGGACTTCCCGGGAGGTCACCCATCCTAGTACTACTCTCGCCCAAGCACGCTTAACTGCGGAGTTCTGATGGGATCCGGTGCATTAGTGCTGGTATGATCGCATCCGTTAGTATATTGAGTGCAATCGCATATATCCTTTTTCGCGGACTCCAGAGAACATTCGCCGTGGGTCCCACTTGATACATGGGCGGGTCTTGCCAGTTCGAACATGCTTCCTTACTTGGAAAATATGCGAAACCATGTCCGAACTCAGCTTTTCCAGCCCGTATTTTCGCCCGGATCACGAAAAAGCCCCGAAAAGCCTCTTAAAGTCAAAATTTGGGGTCGAAAACGGGCCAATGGGTCTTCGTGCCATTGCCACGTCTGAAGGCTCGCTCGGGGCTTTCCGAAAAGGTATCGTCGGGCGAAAATGACCTCGCGGTCAAAAAGTTATGGCGTTATTTACGTAATAGCATTTCTTTCGAAAAAAACTATACAAAAAGCAGAGGAAAAAAATAAAAAGGGATGCAACACGAGGACTTCCCGGGAGGTCACCCATCCTAGTACTACTCTCGCCCAAGCACGCTTAACTGCGGAGTTCTGATGGGATCCGGTGCATTAGTGCTGGTATGATCGCATCCGTTAGTATATTGAGTGCAATCGCATATATCCTTTTTCGCGGACTCCAGAGAACATTCGCCGTGGGTCCCACTTGATACATGGGCGGGTCTTGCCAGTTCGAACATGCTTCCTTACTTGGAAAATATGCGAAACCATGTCCGAACTCAGCTTTTCCAGCCCGTATTTTCGCCCGGATCACGAAAAAGCCCCGAAAAGCCTCTTAAATTCAAAATTTGGGGTCGAAAACGGGCCAATGGGTCTTCGTGCCATTGCCACGTCTGAAGGCTCGCTCGGGGCTTTCCGAAAAGGTATCGTCGGGCGAAAATGACCTCGCGGTCAAAAAGTTATGGCGTTATTTACGTAATAGCATTTCTTTCGAAAAAAACTATACAAAAAGCAAAGGAAAAAAATAAAAGGGATGCAACACGAGGACTTCCCGGGAGGTCACCCATCCTAGTACTACTCTCGCCCAAGCACGCTTAACTGCGGAGTTCTGATGGGATCCGGTGCATTAGTGCTGGTATGATCGCATCCGTTAGTATATTGAGTGCAATCGCATATATCCTTTTTCGCGGACTCCAGAGAACATTCGCCGTGGGTCCCACTTGATACATGGGCGGGTCTTGCCAGTTCGAACATGCTTCCTTACTTGGAAAATATGCGAAACCATGTCCGAACTCAGCTTTTCCAGCCCGTATTTTCGCCCGGATCACGAAAAAGCCCCGAAAAGCCTCTTAAATTCAAAATTTGGGGTCGAAAACGGGCCAATGGGTCTTCGTACCATTGCCACGTCTGAAGGCTCGCTCGGGGCTTTCCGAAAAGGTATCGTCGGGCGAAAATGACCTCGCGGTCAAAAAGTTATGGCGTTATTTACGTAATAGCATTTCTTTCGAAAAAAACTATACAAAAAGCAGAGGAAAAAAATAAAAAGGGATGCAACACGAGGACTTCCCGGGAGGTCACCCATCCTAGTACTACTCTCGCCCAAGCACGCTTAACTGCGGAGTTCTGATGGGATCCGGTGCATTAGTGCTGGTATGATCGCATCCGTTAGTATATTGAGTGCAATCGCATATATCCTTTTTCGCGGACTCCAGAGAACATTCGCCGTGGGTCCCACTTGATACATGGGCGGGTCTTGCCAGTTCGAACATGCTTCCTTACTTGGAAAATATGCGAAACCATGTCCGAACTCAGCTTTTCCAGCCCGTATTTTCGCCCGGATCACGAAAAAGCCCCGAAAAGCCTCTTAAAGTCAAAATTTGGGGTCGAAAACGGGCCAATGGGTCTTCGTGCCATTGCCACGTCTGAAGGCTCGCTCGGGGCTTTCCGAAAAGGTATCGTCGGGCGAAAATGACCTCGCGGTCAAAAAGTTATGGCGTTATTTACGTAATAGCATTTCTTTCGAAAAAAACTATACAAAAAGCAAAGGAAAAAAATAAAAGGGATGCAACACGAGGACTTCCCGGGAGGTCACCCATCCTAGTACTACTCTCGCCCAAGCACGCTTAACTGCGGAGTTCTGATGGGATCCGGTGCATTAGTGCTGGTATGATCGCATCCGTTAGTATATTGAGTGCAATCGCATATATCCTTTTTCGCGGACTCCAGAGAACATTCGCCGTGGGTCCCACTTGATACATGGGCGGGTCTTGCCAGTTCGAACATGCTTCCTTACTTGGAAAATATGCGAAACCATGTCCGAACTCAGCTTTTCCAGCCCGTATTTTCGCCCGGATCACGAAAAAGCCCCGAAAAGCCTCTTAAATTCAAAATTTGGGGTCGAAAACGGGCCAATGGGTCTTCGTGCCATTGCCACGTCTGAAGGCTCGCTCGGGGCTTTCCGAAAAGGTATCGTCGGGCGAAAATGACCTCGCGGTCAAAAAGTTATGGCGTTATTTACGTAATAGCATTTCTTTCGAAAAAAACTATACAAAAAGCAAAGGAAAAAAATAAAAGGGATGCAACACGAGGACTTCCCGGGAGGTCACCCATCCTAGTACTACTCTCGCCCAAGCACGCTTAACTGCGGAGTTCTGATGGGATCCGGTGCATTAGTGCTGGTATGATCGCATCCGTTAGTATATTGAGTGCAATCGCATATATCCTTTTTCGCGGACTCCAGAGAACATTCGCCGTGGGTCCCACTTGATACATGGGCGGGTCTTGCCAGTTCGAACATGCTTCCTTACTTGGAAAATATGCGAAACCATGTCCGAACTCAGCTTTTCCAGCCCGTATTTTCGCCCGGATCACGAAAAAGCCCCGAAAAGCCTCTTAAATTCAAAATTTGGGGTCGAAAACGGGCCAATGGGTCTTCGTGCCATTGCCACGTCTGAAGGCTCGCTCGGGGCTTTCCGAAAAGGTATCGTCGGGCGAAAATGACCTCGCGGTCAAAAAGTTATGGCGTTATTTACGTAATAGCATTTCTTTCGAAAAAAACTATACAAAAAGCAAAGGAAAAAAATAAAAGGGATGCAACACGAGGACTTCCCGGGAGGTCACCCATCCTAGTACTACTCTCGCCCAAGCACGCTTAACTGCGGAGTTCTGATGGGATCCGGTGCATTAGTGCTGGTATGATCGCATCCGTTAGTATATTGAGTGCAATCGCATATATCCTTTTTCGCGGACTCCAGAGAACATTCGCCGTGGGTCCCACTTGATACATGGGCGGGTCTTGCCAGTTCGAACATGCTTCCTTACTTGGAAAATATGCGAAACCATGTCCGAACTCAGCTTTTCCAGCCCGTATTTTCGCCCGGATCACGAAAAAGCCCCGAAAAGCCTCTTAAATTCAAAATTTGGGGTCGAAAACGGGCCAATGGGTCTTCGTACCATTGCCACGTCTGAAGGCTCGCTCGGGGCTTTCCGAAAAGGTATCGTCGGGCGAAAATGACCTCGCGGTCAAAAAGTTATGGCGTTATTTACGTAATAGCATTTCTTTCGAAAAAAACTATACAAAAAGCAAAGGAAAAAAATAAAAGGGATGCAACACGAGGACTTCCCGGGAGGTCACCCATCCTAGTACTACTCTCGCCCAAGCACGCTTAACTGCGGAGTTCTGATGGGATCCGGTGCATTAGTGCTGGTATGATCGCATCCGTTAGTATATTGAGTGCAATCGCATATATCCTTTTTCGCGGACTCCAGAGAACATTCGCCGTGGGTCCCACTTGATACATGGGCGGGTCTTGCCAGTTCGAACATGCTTCCTTACTTGGAAAATATGCGAAACCATGTCCGAACTCAGCTTTTCCAGCCCGTATTTTCGCCCGGATCACGAAAAAGCCCCGAAAAGCCTCTTAAATTCAAAATTTGGGGTCGAAAACGGGCCAATGGGTCTTCGTACCATTGCCACGTCTGAAGGCTCGCTCGGGGCTTTCCGAAAAGGTATCGTCGGGCGAAAATGACCTCGCGGTCAAAAAGTTATGGCGTTATTTACGTAATAGCATTTCTTTCGAAAAAAACTATACAAAAAGCAAAGGAAAAAAATAAAAGGGATGCAACACGAGGACTTCCCGGGAGGTCACCCATCCTAGTACTACTCTCGCCCAAGCACGCTTAACTGCGGAGTTCTGATGGGATCCGGTGCATTAGTGCTGGTATGATCGCATCCGTTAGTATATTGAGTGCAATCGCATATATCCTTTTTCGCGGACTCCAGAGAACATTCGCCGTGGGTCCCACTTGATACATGGGCGGGTCTTGCCAGTTCGAACATGCTTCCTTACTTGGAAAATATGCGAAACCATGTCCGAACTCAGCTTTTCCAGCCCGTATTTTCGCCCGGATCACGAAAAAGCCCCGAAAAGCCTCTTAAAGTCAAAATTTGGGGTCGAAAACGGGCCAATGGGTCTTCGTGCCATTGCCACGTCTGAAGGCTCGCTCGGGGCTTTCCGAAAAGGTATCGTCGGGCGAAAATGACCTCGCGGTCAAAAAGTTATGGCGTTATTTACGTAATAGCATTTCTTTCGAAAAAAACTATACAAAAAGCAAAGGAAAAAAATAAAAGGGATGCAACACGAGGACTTCCCGGGAGGTCACCCATCCTAGTACTACTCTCGCCCAAGCACGCTTAACTGCGGAGTTCTGATGGGATCCGGTGCATTAGTGCTGGTATGATCGCATCCGTTAGTATATTGAGTGCAATCGCATATATCCTTTTTCGCGGACTCCAGAGAACATTCGCCGTGGGTCCCACTTGATACATGGGCGGGTCTTGCCAGTTCGAACATGCTTCCTTACTTGGAAAATATGCGAAACCATGTCCGAACTCAGCTTTTCCAGCCCGTATTTTCGCCCGGATCACGAAAAAGCCCCGAAAAGCCTCTTAAATTCAAAATTTGGGGTCGAAAACGGGCCAATGGGTCTTCGTACCATTGCCACGTCTGAAGGCTCGCTCGGGGCTTTCCGAAAAGGTATCGTCGGGCGAAAATGACCTCGCGGTCAAAAAGTTATGGCGTTATTTACGTAATAGCATTTCTTTCGAAAAAAACTATACAAAAAGCAAAGGAAAAAAATAAAAGGGATGCAACACGAGGACTTCCCGGGAGGTCACCCATCCTAGTACTACTCTCGCCCAAGCACGCTTAACTGCGGAGTTCTGATGGGATCCGGTGCATTAGTGCTGGTATGATCGCATCCGTTAGTATATTGAGTGCAATCGCATATATCCTTTTTCGCGGACTCCAGAGAACATTCGCCGTGGGTCCCACTTGATACATGGGCGGGTCTTGCCAGTTCGAACATGCTTCCTTACTTGGAAAATATGCGAAACCATGTCCGAACTCAGCTTTTCCAGCCCGTATTTTCGCCCGGATCACGAAAAAGCCCCGAAAAGCCTCTTAAATTCAAAATTTGGGTCGAAAACGGGCCAATGGGTCTTCGTACCATTGCCACGTCTGAAGGCTCGCTCGGGGCTTTCCGAAAAGGTATCGTCGGGCGAAAATGACCTCGCGGTCAAAAAGTTATGGCGTTATTTACGTAATAGCATTTCTTTCGAAAAAAACTATACAAAAAGCAAAGGAAAAAAATAAAAGGGATGCAACACGAGGACTTCCCGGGAGGTCACCCATCCTAGTACTACTCTCGCCCAAGCACGCTTAACTGCGGAGTTCTGATGGGATCCGGTGCATTAGTGCTGGTATGATCGCATCCGTTAGTATATTGAGTGCAATCGCATATATCCTTTTTCGCGGACTCCAGAGAACATTCGCCGTGGGTCCCACTTGATACATGGGCGGGTCTTGCCAGTTCGAACATGCTTCCTTACTTGGAAAATATGCGAAACCATGTCCGAACTCAGCTTTTCCAGCCCGTATTTTCGCCCGGATCACGAAAAAGCCCCGAAAAGCCTCTTAAATTCAAAATTTGGGGTCGAAAACGGGCCAATGGGTCTTCGTACCATTGCCACGTCTGAAGGCTCGCTCGGGGCTTTCCGAAAAGGTATCGTCGGGCGAAAATGACCTCGCGGTCAAAAAGTTATGGCGTTATTTACGTAATAGCATTTCTTTCGAAAAAAACTATACAAAAAGCAAAGGAAAAAAATAAAAGGGATGCAACACGAGGACTTCCCGGGAGGTCACCCATCCTAGTACTACTCTCGCCCAAGCACGCTTAACTGCGGAGTTCTGATGGGATCCGGTGCATTAGTGCTGGTATGATCGCATCCGTTAGTATATTGAGTGCAATCGCATATATCCTTTTTCGCGGACTCCAGAGAACATTCGCCGTGGGTCCCACTTGATACATGGGCGGGTCTTGCCAGTTCGAACATGCTTCCTTACTTGGAAAATATGCGAAACCATGTCCGAACTCAGCTTTTCCAGCCCGTATTTTCGCCCGGATCACGAAAAAGCCCCGAAAAGCCTCTTAAATTCAAAATTTGGGGTCGAAAACGGGCCAATGGGTCTTCGTACCATTGCCACGTCTGAAGGCTCGCTCGGGGCTTTCCGAAAAGGTATCGTCGGGCGAAAATGACCTCGCGGTCAAAAAGTTATGGCGTTATTTACGTAATAGCATTTCTTTCGAAAAAAACTATACAAAAAGCAAAGGAAAAAAATAAAAGGGATGCAACACGAGGACTTCCCGGGAGGTCACCCATCCTAGTACTACTCTCGCCCAAGCACGCTTAACTGCGGAGTTCTGATGGGATCCGGTGCATTAGTGCTGGTATGATCGCATCCGTTAGTATATTGAGTGCAATCGCATATATCCTTTTTCGCGGACTCCAGAGAACATTCGCCGTGGGTCCCACTTGATACATGGGCGGGTCTTGCCAGTTCGAACATGCTTCCTTACTTGGAAAATATGCGAAACCATGTCCGAACTCAGCTTTTCCAGCCCGTATTTTCGCCCGGATCACGAAAAAGCCCCGAAAAGCCTCTTAAATTCAAAATTTGAGGTCGAAAACGGGCCAATGGGTCTTCGTACCATTGCCACGTCTGAAGGCTCGCTCGGGGCTTTCCGAAAAGGTATCGTCGGGCGAAAATGACCTCGCGGTCAAAAAGTTATGGCGTTATTTACGTAATAGCATTTCTTTCGAAAAAAACTATACAAAAAGCAAAGGAAAAAAATAAAAGGGATGCAACACGAGGACTTCCCGGGAGGTCACCCATCCTAGTACTACTCTCGCCCAAGCACGCTTAACTGCGGAGTTCTGATGGGATCCGGTGCATTAGTGCTGGTATGATCGCATCCGTTAGTATATTGAGTGCAATCGCATATATCCTTTTTCGCGGACTCCAGAGAACATTCGCCGTGGGTCCCACTTGATACATGGGCGGGTCTTGCCAGTTCGAACATGCTTCCTTACTTGGAAAATATGCGAAACCATGTCCGAACTCAGCTTTTCCAGCCCGTATTTTCGCCCGGATCACGAAAAAGCCCCGAAAAGCCTCTTAAATTCAAAATTTGGGGTCGAAAACGGGCCAATGGGTCTTCGTGCCATTGCCACGTCTGAAGGCTCGCTCGGGGCTTTCCGAAAAGGTATCGTCGGGCGAAAATGACCTCGCGGTCAAAAAGTTATGGCGTTATTTACGTAATAGCATTTCTTTCGAAAAAAACTATACAAAAAGCAAAGGAAAAAAATAAAAGGGATGCAACACGAGGACTTCCCGGGAGGTCACCCATCCTAGTACTACTCTCGCCCAAGCACGCTTAACTGCGGAGTTCTGATGGGATCCGGTGCATTAGTGCTGGTATGATCGCATCCGTTAGTATATTGAGTGCAATCGCATATATCCTTTTTCGCGGACTCCAGAGAACATTCGCCGTGGGTCCCACTTGATACATGGGCGGGTCTTGCCAGTTCGAACATGCTTCCTTACTTGGAAAATATGCGAAACCATGTCCGAACTCAGCTTTTCCAGCCCGTATTTTCGCCCGGATCACGAAAAAGCCCCGAAAAGCCTCTTAAAGTCAAAATTTGGGTCGAAAACGGGCCAATGGGTCTTCGTGCCATTGCCACGTCTGAAGGCTCGCTCGGGGCTTTCCGAAAAGGTATCGTCGGGCGAAAATGACCTCGCGGTCAAAAAGTTATGGCGTTATTTACGTAATAGCATTTCTTTCGAAAAAAACTATACAAAAAGCAAAGGAAAAAAATAAAAGGGATGCAACACGAGGACTTCCCGGGAGGTCACCCATCCTAGTACTACTCTCGCCCAAGCACGCTTAACTGCGGAGTTCTGATGGGATCCGGTGCATTAGTGCTGGTATGATCGCATCCGTTAGTATATTGAGTGCAATCGCATATATCCTTTTTCGCGGACTCCAGAGAACATTCGCCGTGGGTCCCACTTGATACATGGGCGGGTCTTGCCAGTTCGAACATGCTTCCTTACTTGGAAAATATGCGAAACCATGTCCGAACTCAGCTTTTCCAGCCCGTATTTTCGCCCGGATCACGAAAAAGCCCCGAAAAGCCTCTTAAATTCAAAATTTGGGTCGAAAACGGGCCAATGGGTCTTCGTACCATTGCCACGTCTGAAGGCTCGCTCGGGGCTTTCCGAAAAGGTATCGTCGGGCGAAAATGACCTCGCGGTCAAAAAGTTATGGCGTTATTTACGTAATAGCATTTCTTTCGAAAAAAACTATACAAAAAGCAAAGGAAAAAAATAAAAGGGATGCAACACGAGGACTTCCCGGGAGGTCACCCATCCTAGTACTACTCTCGCCCAAGCACGCTTAACTGCGGAGTTCTGATGGGATCCGGTGCATTAGTGCTGGTATGATCGCATCCGTTAGTATATTGAGTGCAATCGCATATATCCTTTTTCGCGGACTCCAGAGAACATTCGCCGTGGGTCCCACTTGATACATGGGCGGGTCTTGCCAGTTCGAACATGCTTCCTTACTTGGAAAATATGCGAAACCATGTCCGAACTCAGCTTTTCCAGCCCGTATTTTCGCCCGGATCACGAAAAAGCCCCGAAAAGCCTCTTAAATTCAAAATTTGGGGTCGAAAACGGGCCAATGGGTCTTCGTACCATTGCCACGTCTGAAGGCTCGCTCGGGGCTTTCCGAAAAGGTATCGTCGGGCGAAAATGACCTCGCGGTCAAAAAGTTATGGCGTTATTTACGTAATAGCATTTCTTTCGAAAAAAACTATACAAAAAGCAAAGGAAAAAAATAAAAGGGATGCAACACGAGGACTTCCCGGGAGGTCACCCATCCTAGTACTACTCTCGCCCAAGCACGCTTAACTGCGGAGTTCTGATGGGATCCGGTGCATTAGTGCTGGTATGATCGCATCCGTTAGTATATTGAGTGCAATCGCATATATCCTTTTTCGCGGACTCCAGAGAACATTCGCCGTGGGTCCCACTTGATACATGGGCGGGTCTTGCCAGTTCGAACATGCTTCCTTACTTGGAAAATATGCGAAACCATGTCCGAACTCAGCTTTTCCAGCCCGTATTTTCGCCCGGATCACGAAAAAGCCCCGAAAAGCCTCTTAAATTCAAAATTTGAGGTCGAAAACGGGCCAATGGGTCTTCGTGCCATTGCCACGTCTGAAGGCTCGCTCGGGGCTTTCCGAAAAGGTATCGTCGGGCGAAAATGACCTCGCGGTCAAAAAGTTATGGCGTTATTTACGTAATAGCATTTCTTTCGAAAAAAACTATACAAAAAGCAAAGGAAAAAAATAAAAGGGATGCAACACGAGGACTTCCCGGGAGGTCACCCATCCTAGTACTACTCTCGCCCAAGCACGCTTAACTGCGGAGTTCTGATGGGATCCGGTGCATTAGTGCTGGTATGATCGCATCCGTTAGTATATTGAGTGCAATCGCATATATCCTTTTTCGCGGACTCCAGAGAACATTCGCCGTGGGTCCCACTTGATACATGGGCGGGTCTTGCCAGTTCGAACATGCTTCCTTACTTGGAAAATATGCGAAACCATGTCCGAACTCAGCTTTTCCAGCCCGTATTTTCGCCCGGATCACGAAAAAGCCCCGAAAAGCCTCTTAAATTCAAAATTTGAGGTCGAAAACGGGCCAATGGGTCTTCGTACCATTGCCACGTCTGAAGGCTCGCTCGGGGCTTTCCGAAAAGGTATCGTCGGGCGAAAATGACCTCGCGGTCAAAAAGTTATGGCGTTATTTACGTAATAGCATTTCTTTCGAAAAAAACTATACAAAAAGCAAAGGAAAAAAATAAAAGGGATGCAACACGAGGACTTCCCGGGAGGTCACCCATCCTAGTACTACTCTCGCCCAAGCACGCTTAACTGCGGAGTTCTGATGGGATCCGGTGCATTAGTGCTGGTATGATCGCATCCGTTAGTATATTGAGTGCAATCGCATATATCCTTTTTCGCGGACTCCAGAGAACATTCGCCGTGGGTCCCACTTGATACATGGGCGGGTCTTGCCAGTTCGAACATGCTTCCTTACTTGGAAAATATGCGAAACCATGTCCGAACTCAGCTTTTCCAGCCCGTATTTTCGCCCGGATCACGAAAAAGCCCCGAAAAGCCTCTTAAATTCAAAATTTGGGTCGAAAACGGGCCAATGGGTCTTCGTACCATTGCCACGTCTGAAGGCTCGCTCGGGGCTTTCCGAAAAGGTATCGTCGGGCGAAAATGACCTCGCGGTCAAAAAGTTATGGCGTTATTTACGTAATAGCATTTCTTTCGAAAAAAACTATACAAAAAGCAAAGGAAAAAAATAAAAGGGATGCAACACGAGGACTTCCCGGGAGGTCACCCATCCTAGTACTACTCTCGCCCAAGCACGCTTAACTGCGGAGTTCTGATGGGATCCGGTGCATTAGTGCTGGTATGATCGCATCCGTTAGTATATTGAGTGCAATCGCATATATCCTTTTTCGCGGACTCCAGAGAACATTCGCCGTGGGTCCCACTTGATACATGGGCGGGTCTTGCCAGTTCGAACATGCTTCCTTACTTGGAAAATATGCGAAACCATGTCCGAACTCAGCTTTTCCAGCCTGTATTTTCGCCCGGATCACGAAAAAGCCCCGAAAAGCCTCTTAAAGTCAAAATTTGGGGTCGAAAACGGGCCAATGGGTCTTCGTGCCATTGCCACGTCTGAAGGCTCGCTCGGGGCTTTCCGAAAAGGTATCGTCGGGCGAAAATGACCTCGCGGTCAAAAAGTTATGGCGTTATTTACGTAATAGCATTTCTTTCGAAAAAAACTATACAAAAAGCAAAGGAAAAAAATAAAAGGGATGCAACACGAGGACTTCCCGGGAGGTCACCCATCCTAGTACTACTCTCGCCCAAGCACGCTTAACTGCGGAGTTCTGATGGGATCCGGTGCATTAGTGCTGGTATGATCGCATCCGTTAGTATATTGAGTGCAATCGCATATATCCTTTTTCGCGGACTCCAGAGAACATTCGCCGTGGGTCCCACTTGATACATGGGCGGGTCTTGCCAGTTCGAACATGCTTCCTTACTTGGAAAATATGCGAAAACCATGTCCGAACTCAGCTTTTCCAGCCCGTATTTTCGCCCGGATCACGAAAAAGCCCGAAAAGCCTCTTAAATTCAAAATTTGGGGTCGAAAACGGGCCAATGGGTCTTCGTGCCATTGCCACGTCTGAAGGCTC
>OVBN01000151.1:0-39986 GCA_900406565.1 Turritis glabra | reverse complement strand
CTCTTCTCACATTCTTTGAACATGCCTTTTTGATTAAGTTTGGATGTAATTTGCTCTTTTTACATAATGAAATCATCTAAGAAAATAATGTAAGTTGAAGATGTCAACATTAGAAAATTTGATCCTTTGGAGCAATTCTACAGTTTCCATCACACATTGTTGCTCAACGTCCTTGGATCACAGACTCTGTTATCTCATTGGCAGAAATCATCGAATCATTAGATGGTGATTTGTCATCTCTACTAGTGTGCACTACAAATGTGGGTTGTGTTGGTAGTGGAAGATCAGATGTTGTGGTGAGCATAGACAGTAACTCAAGTGTGTTGGGTCTGTCTGCAGGATGGTGTTGAACACAAAGCAAACCAATCTGGACACACCTTCCAACTTCAGATGGATGACCAGAATCAGCAAGGTCTTGGTCCAAAAGATTAACTCCTTGGGTTTCACACCAAGATTCCCATGCCTGTTGTTTAGTTTCATATCTTAAGAATATCAAAGCAATAAACCATTTGCAACCTCTGCAAGTACATGAAAACATAAAGTCTTACTTACATATGCAAGAAGTGCTTTTCCTTCCTCACCATAGCTGAACCTTGAGATCTTCTCTCCGCTGATGATTTCTAACAGTAGAACTCCGAAGCTGTAGACGTCTGATTTCTCAGAAAATACTCCAGTCCATGCATACTCGGGAGACATATATCCTCTGTTCAAAAATCAAATAGTTTCACCCAGTTTAATATATGACTATCATGACTACTAATCTATTTTATCATGTTATTGAAGAGTTGTTCTTACAGAGTTCCGACAACCCTGCGTGTTTTGTCCTGATATTGGGTTCCCTGATACATCCGAGCCAATCCAAAATCTGATATTTTCGGGTTCATTTTATCGTCCAGAAGAATGTTGCTGACCTTCAGGTCTCGGTGAATTACTCTGAGGCGTGAGTCATGGTGGAGATAGAGAAGTCCACGAGCAATACCTTGAATGATATCAAATCTCTTTGGCCAATCAATCTCAAGCCTTTTTCTTGAATCTAAGTAATGATACCGGGTAAAAACTATCAGATAAACAGTTCCAAAGAGAGGAAAAGATGCTTACAGAAAAGGAAAGAGGCAAGATGAGAGGACCCACCAAAGATAGAGGTATCAAGGCTTTTGTTCACCATGAACTCGTAAATCAATAGCTTCTCTTCTCCTTCAATGCAGCATCCCAACATCCGCACTAAGTTTTCTGTGTTGGAGTTTTGAGATGAGTACTATTTCATTCATGAACTCCTCTTTGCCCTGTCCAGAGCTGCTAGAAAGCCGTTTTACCGCAATTTCTCTTCCATCTTGTAGTTTTCCCTGAAACAAGTTGCAAATGTCATCTCGAGAAAAGACAGAAAAGAAAAAGAGCAAAGAGTATATAACGTTTCTCGCCTTGTAAACGGAACCAAATCCACCATGTCCGAGTTTGTTTGTTAGACTGAAATTATTGGTGGCAATTTGTATGGTATTCATCTCAAAAAATTCTAAACCTGGGACATCTTGTGATTTCAGATCGTTCCTCCATGCATCTTTTGATATATGAGCTGAAATTTGGGTAAGTGTGTGTCAGTGCCAAGTGAGCATATTAAGAGTTTTTAAAACAAGCAGAAGCCAATGTACCAAAAAGAACATATATGAGTCCGTCAATATAGTGTAGGTTTGATGTAGTGCAAAACACACCTTTTATTTAACGATAATTTGTAACAAATGTAAAAGAGCAATAAGAGATTGTTCGATAGTAAAGTCATGAATGTGTTACCATCATGTTCCGCTCTGCATCTCCAAAAACCAGATGCAGCAAAACCCAAGATCACAAAAAGGATAAGGCTCACTGTAATAGCAACAATGGTCTTCTTGCGGTTATTTACATCTGAGGAATTTAGGACAAGAATTAAACAATAAGTAATGCTTCTAGCAAAAACATCAATATCAGTGAAGTAGCAGATATAATCGCAAAAGACGAAGAAGGTCTTTGAATTATCTTTAAGCCATACCTAGCTCAGAACGTGCAAGACGAATGGAAAGAAGTTCCCCTCTGCCAGAAAATTGCATTGTGTCCACTAGGTCCTTGCTCCACATTAAGCACCCTATTCCAGGAATATAAGCAAAGGCCAAGCAAGAACAATTGTGGAGGCAATTTGGTGGCATTCTTCAGCATTCACAGAATTTGCGTATTCGTAAAAGTCTGGAGGCTTTATGTTGGGAACAGTATGGAAGACGTTTGCATCTTTGCCAGTAGAGTTTCCTTGACAATGTAGTTCGGTACGCCTCACACAACCACTAGTCCAGTTTCCTCTTTTCCACTCCTCAATGAATTTAGGAACGAACCCTTTGAAGCATTTACACTTTGGAGGTACTGATATAACACATAACCCAAAAGCTCCACACACACTGTAAATATCACATGAATTGGCTGGACCCTCGTAGCTTGATTCCCAGTCCATTCCATTATGACCGTAACACCTTCATTGATCCCTCTGATGTTAAAACTATACGTGAAAGTTTGTAGTATCTTTCAAAATATGAAAAGTATCCTGACCCATTTACATCTGGTGTAGGCTGAATGGACTTGTGTATGATTCATCCATTTGCGGTATCCCGGTGAACCTTGTTTTAGCCCATGGACCAGTTCTATAATAAGGGGATGAGCCTCTCATAACAAACCCCTGTGATGGCACTTGCGGTGTAATCTGAACCAAAAAGTCACCAGGCGATGGATCAGTGTAACTTTTCCAAGAAGTCAACCCTCGCTTCTCACCAGTGACGAGATTATACATCATAGTTGACGTAGGGAGCAGAGTATTACCAAGATGCTCAAAGCTTTCCCATAGAGTTCTTCCCGAAAGTTTGTCTATGAAAACAAGATTTCCATTGTCTGTAAGCTCTGCACGAGACCCATTAGATGCAAAAATATCTCCGGTAGACCACACAACGCCTTGTTTGCCATTAGATAACAGAAGACTTCCATTGCTGCTGATACCGAGATTTGCCGTGGAGTCTGTAACAGCTTCTCTCTATTTGCCACCCACACAACCACCTGAGGAATGATACCCTTGAACCAGATTCCGACATACTGATTTTGGGAGTTATTAGGACTGAAGAACCCCAATTCATAAACTCCATTAGAGGAGCTGAGAGTTTGTCCTATTGACAAAGGACTCTCTTTCGTTATCCCTGCAAAGCTAAAACTTATAAAGATGGTACATAAGAGCAAATAAGCAAAGAACAGGATCCTCTTCTTCCCCATGTGTTTTTTTCCTCTCCAATAACTATCTTCTTCAGATTATTTTAAGAAGCGAACATATATTTTCAAGGAAAAAAACATATTTTCATTTGTGAGAACTATTGAGAACAAGAACAAGAAAGTCAAGGGGAAAAAAAAAAACACTCAGGGACTTGTGAGAACTATTTTCAAGCACCTATAAACAATGTTGACCAGCTCAACTGCGCTTATGTTCCAAAATTCTACAATACGTTTTTTTATACAGGATCAAGTTAAACCTTATTTAATGAATACGAACAAAATTTGTCAAAATAGTTACGTAACGTCAACAAACAAAGTCCAACTTTTTACCCATTCAAATACGCACCATTGTCATTTCATGTCCTTATTAGCTTATTGGGCTGAGAACCAGTGGATGATAGGCACCTATGCTCTGCACCATATCGAAAGATGAGAATCTTCACAAGTCTGAACGCATTGATTGACCACAGTTTCCAGAATCTGCGAATGATAAACATCAACACTCTTGCATCAACAGAAAGATGAGTAAATCAGATGACGAGGATATGTTATTGGTTTCTGAAATCATTGTTTTCACCTTTACAATACACTTTACATGTTACTGGATTCATCGGAACAGCTTCCTTGAATTGGAGACTACGTTAAATCTCGTTCAGGCATTTTACCGAACACTTGTAATGCCCATTTCCAACTCCAACCATCTGGGCGACTGGGCGTAAATGTTTTTGTCCAAAATAGCAGAAGAGTTCAACAGTCAACATTGATGTGCCAGTTTCACCGGAGAGAAGACTACTTCAACAGTCAATTCTACAAGACTACAATTTAACCGAATCCAAACCAAACTCGAATCTGAACCGGACCAAAAAAATTATAACCGAACCAAACTGAATCCGAAATATAAATTCGGTTCGTATTCCCAAATATTGAAATATCCGAATAGACCGAGCTGATTGAAAGAAAAAAAAACACACTCAAATGGATGCACACAAGGTCTCACTGGGCCGATTTTAGCTGGAAGCCCATAAGGCCCAGTTAAATCTTATCTTCCCCCTGACTCTAACGATTTTGATTTCGATTTTGAATTTGAAAAGAAGCGGAAGCAAGAGAGCTGAAAGAGAGATTTGGAGATGGAGGATTCAGGTGCGATTCTATGTCAAATCTCCATTTCCAAGGATATGCTTGATCAGGTTTTACTCTTCTTCCTCTTCTCCTTCTTCTTCTTCTTTTTCACTGGTTTTGGTTTCTCGTCTTTAGCCTAATTTGAGCTGTGATCGAATGATACAGGTCAATCGGGAAATTGAAGCAAATATTGAGGTGACGCGAGAAATCGAATCACAGATCGGAGCGTGTTCTGAGATGGAAACGACTCTTTCTCTCAAGGAAGCTGAGCTTACAAGATCGTTCCTTGCTTCTCAATTTGAAATCGGATGTTTGATCTCCGTTACAGGTTTCTGAATTTTCCTAATGATTTGAGTTGTTATTACTCAAAATTCGAATGTTAAATCTCGATCACTATGTTTTGTTTCCTTAAAGCCGATTCAAGAAACTCTCTGAAGCTATTGGAGGATGAGATTTGTCGCCTGAGAAGTGAGCACAGTGAGCTAATTACAAGGCTAAACGAGAGGCGGTTAACATCGACTGCATTTGTTAAATTACTTTGAGCAGCTCTGTTGTAGATTTTGCCTAATCTTAGATTAATGAGCATTGATATGGAATTTTGTACATAGGGAAGGGTTTGTGAAGATGTGTTTTGGGTTCCAGAGTGACATTGAAGACAGTGAATTAAGGAGTTTATTATCGGAGAGGGAGTTTCTTAAACACGAAGTTCGGATTTTGGAGGAGAAGAACATGGATGTGAAGAACTCGATTTTGGCTTACATGGAGGATGAAATGAGAAATCTATTGTCTGATTAGTGTTTTTCTGAATTGATGAAAATATTAGCCATTGGATTGGAATGTAAGTACTACTACTAGTCACTTCATCTTTAACCAAAAGAAAACAATACCACAATCGAATGGTTTGTCGTTGAAGCACTTAAAGGTCGAACCCAAGGACCAATGGTACACTAAAGATTTACGGGAATCGTTCTTAACTAAAGCGAATGGTTTTCGTTTTGAACGTCACTTGTAAATAAAAACTAACAAGACAAAAAAAACCTAACAATAAAGACTATCAAGACTAACAATAAGTCATAACAAAGCAAAATGCAAAAGACTAACAAGAAATAAGCTTTAAAAGACATTGGGCATTAGGGTATTTCAGGGAATAAAAGACTAGTGATAAAACCGAAATGTACGAAGCTTAATAATTATAGAACCGTTCTAGAACATAAACGCAAGGTGGTCTAACCCACTTTCTTGGCATTAGCCCCTAAACCCGATTACTCGAAAACTAAACTGTCATTTGAATTCTCCTAACCAAATTAGCATTACCGAACAAGTTCATTGAGTTCACAATACTTCCTAACATCAACTGTCGTTGGCTAGCATATTGCTCATAAACACATTGATCAAGGTTCTTCAACAATCACTTTTGGTGCATGAAGATCCCTATGATCTAGAAATGGGTAGCTAAGCCAATACTAGCATTAAGATTGTATGAAATGAAGAAGTAAAGCATAAGAAAGCTTCAATCAAACAATCTAACAATCAAATCCTAAATTCCCCTACTTAGACCCTTATACCCAATATAAAACTACTCACACATGTTTAAAGCAAAATCTAAAACCATACAAGCATCCATAAGCATAGAACAAAGGAATTAAAAGTAAGAAAAGGAAATCTTCTTCAATATATAAGGTTTTGCACAAAGAGATTAAACTTGTTCTTCCAAAGAAAGAACAAGGGAAGAACAAGGGAAAGAAAACAATAATGGAGGGTTCTCCTTTTGTCCCCCACACTTAAGAGTATAATATGGTTGTTACACAACTTTTTGCACACTAAAAACAGGTGAAAACACTGTTTCTCGCTGTCAAAAGGGTGGATCGATCGATCCAGTTTAGTTTGGTCGATCCGTGGCTCGACCGATCGTTTGGTATTGGCTCGTCATAGTGGATTGATCGATGTGGATTTGGATCGATCGATCCATATACCACATTTCTACATCAGCTTCAACCGCTCGCCAGAATGACCTGTCTTCACTCAATCGGGTTTATCTCTTCAATGCGCCGTTGGATTGTCTTTAAATCATTTGTAAATGAAAGCTAACATCTGTAGTTAGGTTGTGTCAAAATCTTAGGAAGATCCAACGGTGAAAGTCCTCCATTCGTGGCGAAACATATGACGGTTGTTTATGATCCTGCGTCGCAAATGTGTATTTTTGGCCAAAACAGCTCGTTTTATTCCAAAGCACTCTAAATCCTCTACAAACTCAAAACACAACCAAAAAGACACAAAGAAGGATAAAAACAAGACTAACAAAATAAAAACGAAATGAAAACAATGTACAAAAACGTGTAAAAACACAACATATCAACTCCCCCGGACTTAGATCTTTGCTTGTCTTCAAGCAAAACAAAAATCTAAACCAAGAAAAGAGGTTTGAAAAACGCAAATTTACAAAAACACGAGAACTACAAGCTTTTCGGGATCTTGCCAAGAACCATATTCATACTAACCACTTAATACGAAGTTTAGATCAAATCGTACTACAATATACTTCGCCATGGTTAGAACAGCAAATATCAAATCTCTAAATCACAATACTCTGTAAGAGACATAGAACTTAACTTTTTAACATTCATTAAAGATGTGTGCACTCTCACAAAGGGGATATTGAACACGTTATGGTCTAGGTTTGGTGGCGATCTATGGTGACTCACAGTGTTTCTGGTTTCCAACAATACAAACGGATGCAAATCATTATGCAAAATCACAGTGAGACACAGACAAATTTGAGGTACATAACTTCCCTTTCGCTTAGATCATCTAACCATTTCGATTCCCCAAATAACACTACAAGTTTTTTTGATACAAATAAAAGAAGACTAACAACGTCTAAACGTTTTCCGGATTCCTTGTTTTTGTTAACGAATTTTTTTTTTCTTTTTGTTTCTTTTCGTTATTGTTTTCTCTTTTTTTTTTATTTATTTAGATAGGAAAAATCGGTTTTCCGATTTTTAGAACTGCATCAATAAGATTCAAACTTATAATTCCAAATAAAACACATGAATTCAACCACTTAGCCATTTAGGCTCAATATCTCATGATAACATCCCATAAAAACTACCCAACACAATCCTAACGAAAGGAAAGCTATGTCGGTCTATATACTCCGTAGTTTTTACACATGAATGCCCATGATGATCATATATTAAGAATGCATGTGGTTTGAATCATAGATTGGTTGAGAGGTGTGGTACTAGACTTGTGGTTTGAATCATAGATTGGGTGAGAGGTGTGGTACTAGACTAAAAATATTTGAGTCTAGCCATTCAGAGTTAACAGAGAGTGATATAAAATGATACGAAGAGAACTCTGAATGTATGATCCATTACATGATTTCCAACCCCCTAAGTGAGATATAATTAAGGTCAAGTTAAGTTCGAGTGAAAAAAATTAAGTTCAAGTGACATAGATTTTAATATAATGATCTAACCATGAATTTTTCGGTGATTCCAGATCATTCTTATACGATGTAAAATAGTTCTAAGGTAAAATAACATAGGCATGGTGAAATTCCAACGGAAAAACTTAGTTCTCAAATACAACACCAAGTTTTTGACTCAATGAAAAGAAAATAAGGTTTTTGACTCGATGAAAGACTCGATAAAAACATAAACCATAAATAAACACACCACGCAAAATGTAAACCAAATTAGTACACAAAAGACATCCTCCCCCAGACTTACATCACACCGTTTCGGTGTGAAGACAAATGCCAAAAGAGTAGTCTAATAAACAGAAATGGTATATAACATAAGAAAAAAGAAATCAAACTAAGAGGAGAGAACTAACCTTGGACCGATCATTTTGGTGGTTGGATTGATCAATAGCTTCATGTCATGTTTTGCCTCAATTTTTGGATCGATCGATCCCATGTATGGATCGATCGATCTGTCTCCCTCAAGTTCGTTGCAATGGTTTGGATCGATCGATCTCGTCCTTAGATCGATCGATCGGTTTCTCACAGGTTTGCAAAATTATTTCTGGATCGATCACTTGAAGCTTTGGATCAATCGATCACTCTGAGAAACGAAACCAAAATCAAACGTTAAAGCCTTAGATCGATCGATCCAAGAGTTGTATCGATCGTTCCACACAAAAACACAAACACACAAACACACACTCACAAATTTAAAATCAAAACACACCGAAATAAAAACACACAAGTAATGACAGAAGTACCTGGTGGGTTGCCTCCCACAAAGCGCTTGTTTAAGGTCTATAGCTTGACCTCCCAACACAAAATATTAGTCATACGAATCAAAAAGTTGAGCCAATGGAACTTTTTTCCTTCTCCTATTACCGCATAAAACAAGATGTGCAAAGCAACACACAATTTTCCACGGTATAGAGATAAAATTCACATCAAGGGAAATTACTACGAATGTAGCATGTACTTTGATATATTCCTTGATGGTTGGATGCTCTTGAGAAACAAATGCATTTGGAGGAAAAATAAAGTCAATTTCAGGTTTAAGCAAGGTTTTAACAAAATAATTAACTTCATTACCATTAATCTCATATAACACAACATTTCCATCCATACTATCAACCTTAGGGTCCTCAATCTCATGCAAAATTTTATCAATATCAAACACAATCCCTAGGTATGATTCTTCAAGAAGAGATCTAGATACTTTAGGCATTAAAAACTTAAACTCGAAATCATGAACATTCAAAGCACAATGATATTCAATATCAAAATATATTTCATGGTAATCTCTAGCAAGTTTTTCTGCCCTTAAAATATCTAGACGTTGAGACTCACATATCAAATCATAGCATTCATCGATGAGCATGGGAGTATGCAAACTAGAAGTTACATCTTCAATGCAAGGCATGTGGAAATCCTCAAAATCATGAATTTCAAAGGTTGAATCGCAAGTACCTTCTAGTTGGCTTGGTTGAATCCAATAGATTACCTTTTCAAGCTCTTCGGCTTCTCTAATCTCATAGGATGTGAGGTCCCTTCCTTCATATGCTGCTTGCCATGCTAAGAGATTCAAACGGATCAAAACCGCTAAGTCAATCCTTGTCAATGTTGGATTTTCCATGTAAAGCTCATCCAACTTCACTTTTTGTTCCGGTGTAAGAACACTCTCATAAAATGGTGGCTCCACATATGGCTCATCCTCTTCTTCTTGTGTCCAATCCTTGTGTTCCATGGTCAATATCTCTATCAAGGTAGGTGCCATATATACACCTTACACACCAAAAATATAAAGAAAGATAGTTAATAACTTTATATACAAATGCTTTAGTCTAACAACTTTTCTTAAATCTTTAGGTAGCTCAATTAATCTCCGGCAACGGTGCCAAATTGATGTTCACTCAATTACAACCTTAGAGTGAAATACCACAATTGAATGGTATGTCGTTGAAGCACTTAAGGGTCGAACCCCAAGGACCAATGGTACACTAAAGATTTACGGGAATCGTTCTTAACTAAAGCGAATGGTTTTCGTTTTGAACGTCACTTGTAAATAAAAACTAACAAGACAAAAAAAACTAACAATAAAGACTATCAAGACTAACAATAAGTCATAACAAAGCAAAATGCAAAAGACTAACAAGAAATAAGCTATAAAAGAAATTGGGCATTAGGGTATTTCAGGGAATAAAAGACTAGTGATAAAACCGAAATGTACGAAGCTTAATAATTATAGAACCGTTCTAGAACATGAACGCAAGGTGGTCTAACCCACTTTCTTGGCATTAGCCCCTAAACCCGATTACTCGAAAACTAAACTGTCGTTTGAATTTTCCTAACCAAATTAGCATTACCGAACAAGTTCATTGAGTTCACAATACTTCCTAACATCAACTGTCGTTGGCTAGGAGCATATTGCTCATAAACACATTGATCAAGGTTCTTCAACAATCACTTTTGGTGCATGAAGATCCCTATGATCTAGAAATGGGTAGCTAAGCCAATACTAGCATTAAGATTGTATGAAATGAAGAAGTAAAGCATAAGAAAGCTTCAATCAAACAATCTAACAATCAAATTATAAATTCCCCTACTTAGACCCTTATACCCAATATAAAATTACTCACACATGTTTAAAGCAAAATCTAAAACCATACAAGCATCCATAAGCATAGAACAAAGGAATTAAAAGTAAGAAATGGAAATCTTCTTCAATATATAAGGTTTTGCACAAAGAGAGTAAACTTGTTCTTCCAAAAAAAGAACAAGGGAAATAAAAAAATAATGGAGGGTTCTCCTTATGTCCCCCACACTTAAGAGTATAATATGGTTGTTACTCAACTTTTTGCACACACTCCATTAGCGACAAAAATATGCTTATCCTTGTCACCGTAATCCTCCACATCGAATCATTTGGAAGAGATGAAGCATACACTTGTTACTCATATTTCCCCTTAGCACGAACACATTTAGACCCAATTCTATATCTATCGTACCTGTATTGCTTTAGATTGTAACATGTTTGTAGGGCATAGTGGGTGACACACTCCTTGAATGCAATTCCATTGTAGAATTTTTGGTCTTTATACATTGTCATATCACCACGTGTGATGTGTGTAAGCACTCTCACTGGACCAGCACCACGACCTTGTTCAGCCTCGTCTCACGGAAAGACCTTCATATATGTCGATCATTAAAACATGATTTGCCACTCGGTTGCTTCGATCGGTTGCATACCGATCGGATCATAACTTTTGACTCATAGCTCGGATTTCCCTGATTGTATGACCATTGGAAAGATACTTCAATTCTCTACAACTATAAAGAAGGGATCCAAAGCTAAATCACAAGAAAAATTCTTCATATGACGTGATCTTTCAGGCACTTTAGATGGATTCTGGATCATCATTTCTTCAGTTGGCTTGATCGCATGCCCATCTCTTCCCCTTTTACTTCACTTCTCTTCCATTTGCACTCTCTTTCTCATACCTTGATCTCTTATTGCTCTTTTACTTGTTAATATCTTCCTTAAGCTCCAAATGTCTCCAAAAAGCCAAGATTCACTCCATGAACCTAAACAAACAAATAAAATGCAAATGCATAGTAAACAAGTCCTAAATGAGACAAAATTCATGAAAACTAATTGAAATAAAGCTATAAAATACTAAAAACAGATGATATCAACAGGAACCTCTTCTCTTACCTATCAAGGACAAGCTTCACCTTCACTTGCAAGCAGAATCAGGATCACACTCTTCTCACATTCTTTGAACATGCCTTTTTGATTAAGTTTGGATGTAATTTGGTCTTTTTACATAATGAAATCATCTAAGAAAATAATGTAAGTTGAAGATGTCAACATTAGAAAATTTGATCCTTTGGACCAATTCTACAGTTTCTATCACACATTGTTGCTCAACGTCCTAGGATCACAGACTCTGTTATCTCATTGGCAGAAATCATCGAATCATTAGATGGTGATTTGTCATCATCTCTACTAGTGTGCACTACAAATGTGGGTTGTGTTGGTAGTGGAAAATCAGATGTTGTGGTGAGCATAGACAGTAACTCAGGTGATGAGATCACAAGACCAGTTGGTGAACCAAACCAGCGAACATCTGATCAGAGGAGGATTCTAAATCGCAAATACCAGAATTAGCTGCACGTGTTCTTTTCTTTTATTTACGTTATTGTTTCAGTTGTTAATAAGAGACTTGATCTTCCTATCATTAAGGAACCAATCTCCCATTTCCCATTACCTAAAATGTTGAGGAGTCATGTGTGATTCCATCAACTCTTCTGCTTGTATTTCGCATATATATATCAATGAAAACCACAAAAAGAGGTAGTCTTAACTACCCAAAACTATCGATCTTAGTTTGTTCTTTGAGTAAATTCTCTTTGGCTTTGAAGAGGAACCATTATTTGGTATCAGAGCTACCTTTTTTTTTTAACGCACACATCATTGCTCTCAAGCAATCCAAACGAAAAGGGAAGCATATCGTGTCTCCAGAGATTTCCGTTGAGCCGATGGCTACCATTAAGGAACAAGTGGCGGAATTGGAGACGAGTCAGGGAATGATGGGGGATGAGATGCAAAAGCTGAATATAGCCATGGTGGATTTGAAGGGAGACTTCGATGATAAGTTTTAGAGAATGGAGCAATCTCAGACACGTTTACTAGAGGCTATGAGTAACGTGACAAAAGTGGACAAACGGCTTCGCGAGGGAGCCGACGAACAGAGGGAAATCAACCACCAGTGCATGGATATCGAGGAGATTATGATAACCCGTTTGCTGCAACGGCAACCACAGACAACGCTGCACCAAACCGTCATGTGAAGCTTGAATTTCCACGTTTTCAAGGAGGTGATCCGACTGAATGGGTGAGCAAAGTAACTCAGTATTTTGACTACCAAGAGGTCCCACCGGATCAACTCTTACGTTTTACTTCATTTCATCTTGATGGGGTAGCAAACAGATGGTGGCAAGCGACGGCCAAAGCGCTACGCAATGACCGTATTCCAATCAACTGGGAAGTGTTCGAGGCGGAACTATGGGTCAGGTTTGGACCACATGAGGGTGAGAACTTTTATGAGGCACTGATGCAATTGCGACAGACTGGTTCGTTAACCGACTACCAAGAAGAATTTGAGAAATTACAGAGTATGGTTTATGGGTGGTCATAGGAGGCCTTAGTGGGAGCTTTTCTGGGAGGCCTTCATCCCTCCATCTCTGAAGGGATCTGAATGTTTCAGCCGAAATCCTTACGGGAAGTGATCAATTACGCGAGACTGCGAGATGGGCAGCTGCAACGACAACGAAAGGATTACCGTCGGCCTATGTCTTTTTCGAAGTCACCTTCTGTAAGTCCTGTAACAGAGACACGCAATCGAGAAATTTCGAATCAAACACTAAAAAAGTTATCATGGGAAGAGTTACGTAGAAAACAGAGTCTTGGGTTGTGCTTCAGTTGCGATGAGCGTTACCCACCTAGACACAAATGCCGCAAACCACAACTGTTACTCATGGAGGGGGAAGACGACGAAGAAGATGAGATAGAAACCAAACCGGAGACAGAGGAAACAGAGATCACCTTGCAGGCTCTCACTGGCTGGGATTCGCCAAAAACAATTCGCATTCACACTGAGATTAATCGACAACAATTGTTCACCTTAGTTGACAGCGGCTCGACACACAACTTCATCAGTGATAAAGCGGTGAATCGATTGAATCTAAGAATTATGAGAACTGAACCATTTAACGTCAGAGTCTCCGATGGTCACCCACTCTGGTGCGGCGGCGTATACCAGAAAGTATCAACGAAAATCAATGGCGTGACTGATATATCATGGTTTTTTTGGTTTTTAACCATGATATTAGTCTTGTTTTAGAGTCTTTTTAGTGTTTTCGTAGTGTTTTGGTATGTTTACAGGTTAGGTAATGCTTGGACCTTACTTGGAGTAAAACTATGGAATTCGGTGTATTTTGGAGCTTGATTGAAGATTTGAAGACTTAAGAAGGTTTGCAGTCAACACTGTCCAGAATCGAAGCAGGTGTCGATCGACACCACTTACCAGTGTCGATCGACACTCATCGTGAGAACAGACTACAACTTGAAGTTCGAAGCCCAGCACGTCCTTAGCTGTATATATATCGTTTTTATGTTTTAGAATAAGGGGAGAGCTAGCTATTGTTTTAGGTTTTTGAGAATAGAGCATTGGGGAGATCTTTCTGTAACTTGTTCTTCTGCAGTTCTGATTTTGAACCCCTGTTACTTCTTCTCCTTACTCTTAATGATGATATCTTTCTTTATCTCTTGTATTTTTACTTTGATTATGTCTGAGTAATTCACCTGTTAGATTTAGGGTTTCTCATAAGGGTTTGATGGTTTGATTGAATGGATTGATTAGTTAAGGATTGTCTATCTTATTGTTCTTCATCTGTGATTGTTCTTATTGCTTATTCTAGTTTGATCACCTGGAATATGATCATAGGATAATTGGTACACACGAAAGTGTTATTAATTCTCTCAATTAAACCCTGATGAGCAAAATACCTATCTGCAAAGACATTTGATTTAGGGATTTCGTGAACATATCAAACTTAGATTTAATGCATGTTTTGATTGTTGAATTTGCAAAGAAATTTGGGATTCACTGTTATAGACATAGATAATCTCTGCAACGAAAGTTGATTGGTTTGAATTTCGTGTTTGAGTTCTAGAACTGTTCTTAATTTTTTCTGACTAATCATTCATTCATCATTCCTGATTTCCTGAGAATTCCCTGGATCTAACGTTTTCTCTGATTTGTTTACAACCTTATTTACATTCTGCAATTTGTCTTTTTAATTTCATCTTTTTGGTTTACCTTAATCTAAAATTGATAACCTATTGAGTAACTGAGTCCCTGTGGATTCGATCCCTATATACTACAGTGATCTCTTAATTTGAGAGAGTAGCTCTAGGGTAAATTTGAGCATATCAAATTTTGGCGCCGTTGCCGGGGACTCTTTGTTTACCATTAGGTTCCAGTTTAGGATTTTGTCTAAACTCTTTATTTTTGTTTTACTGATTTTTCTTTTTCTTCTTCTTTCTTGTGTGTTTCAGGAGCATGCCTAATCGCAAGACCAGAAGCACCAAAGATCTTGAGTTACTGAATCCGTCGAATCAAGAGCTCAAGGAAATTGAAAGGAGAGGGAAAAGACCAAGCAATCAGCTGAGATGGAACAACAACAAGCTGATTTGATTCGTCAGGCTGATGGGACCTACAGGAATGCAGAGGGTCAGACTTGCAATGAGCATGGCCAATTGATCGAAGTTGCAGGAAATCAGCTGCCACTGGCTGCCAACGCTGATGGTGTCTCTCGACACCCTCTCGCTGGTGTCGCTCGACACCCCTTACCAGAACAGCCTGCAGGCGCTGCAAATGTTGTTGCCAATCGTGCAAGAACTCTTGGAGAGCACAACCGTCCAGACCAATTCTATGCCAACCGGTCTGCTATTCGTCTACCAACATTCCAGAGGAATGATTTTGAGCTGAAGCCAGTGTTCTACTCACTTGTAGGACAATATCCATTCCATGGTCTGTCGTGTGAGCACCCAATGGACCACATAGAATGGTTTGAGGACCTGGTCATGAGCATTAAAGCTAATGGAGTCTCCAATGATTATCTGCTCTGCAAGCTTTGCCCATACTCACTTGGTGGGGAAGCAGCTTATTGGCTCAAGCAATTACCTCCTGGTTCTTTGACTACCTGGGAAGAGACCAAGAACGCATTTTTGAACAATTTCTATGATGATGCGCGTTCTGAAGAGCTGAGAAACAAGATCTCTATATTTTCTCAGGGACCAACAGAAGCATTCAAGGCTGCTTGGGAGCGATTCAGGTCATATCAGAGAGATTATCCTCATCATGGTTTTAGTGATATTCAGCTTTTGGGTATCTTCTTCAGAGGAGTTGATTGGAGGTATCAGATGGCTCTAGATGCAGCTAGCAATGGGAATTTCGACACCAGATATCCGGAAGATGGTTTGATTTTGATTGAGAACTTGGCTTCTAGCAATAGTACCAAGAATGCGGACTTTGAGAGAAAGAAGCTAGCAGGAGGCATGTGTGGAAACGAAATTGCTGAGGTTAAAGCTAAGATAGATTCAGTTCACAATCTTCTTGTGGGCAAGAAATCGGTTCAATTTGTTGAACATGTTGAGACACTTGAGCCAGAGCAACATGTATGTGAGGAAGAGGATGTCAACTATGTGAATGGTGCAGGTTATCAGGGACAGAGGTTTGGTAATCAGCAGGGAAACAGAGGCTACAACACCGGTGGTCAGAGAAGCGGTTCTACTGGTTTTCAGGGTTCACCAGGTTATGTTCCCAAGCCAAACTATCGAAAGACCTTCCAGCCCAATAACAACAACACTAGCTACACCAGGAACTACGGTACCTCTTCTTACCAAGCTCCTCCACCTCAGAATACAGAAAGCAACATCACAGCTATGTTAAAGCAGTTGATAGAAGGCCAACAAAAGCTCATTGTCTCTCTTAATGGCAAGCTTGATAATGTCTACACAACTCTGAATGACAAGATTGAAGCTCTAAACACTCATGTTAAGACACTTGATAATCAAGTTGCTCAAACTGCTGAGTCTGTGAAACGCCAAGAGGGTTTTCTTCCAGGAAAAACCGATCCAAACCCTAAGCACACCTGCAATGCAATTTTGATCCGTGAAAGTGATGATGTTTGGGAAGAAGAAGAGACCGATGAAGACGAGTTTGATGAGGATGCTTCCAATGAGACTTCTAGAGTCTGTATCTCCACTTTAGCTAAGGCAAGAGCTTTGAAACGCCAAGAAATTGCTACTGTTTCTGTTTGCCAGCCGCTAAAACAGGTAAGTGTCGATCGACACACCTCTCCTGGTGTCGATCGACACCACTCGGGATTTGAACCTGCAAGCAGAAGCCAACCTTCTGAGTATTCTTCGACATCCGATGATGGTGTCGATCGACACCCCATTCCTAGTGTCGATCGACACTATACACGTACAGAGCTGCCTTACGTTGTGATTCCACCATATGTTCAGTCCACCGAGTACAAACCTAAGGTACCCTATCCCAGGCCACGTCGATCCAAACAAGAGATCGAAGATGAAAAGTGTAAGGCGATGTTTGATAAGATCAAGGCCGAGATTCCACAAGTTGACACCAATGACACTTCACCTCCAATGAAGCATCCAGTGAAGAGAATGGTTTTGAATGGTCTAACTCCTGAAGAGGGAGCTTTGCTTACACGTGATATCAATGCAGTCTTCTTAACTCAGGCTCCTAAGAAGAAGAAAGAGAAGATACAGGAATTTGTGGTTTCCGAACAGGTCAGCGCAGTCATTCAGAAGAAGCTTCCTGAGAAGTTACCTGACCCCGGAAGCTTCGTCTTGGATTGCTCACTTTCAGAAGAGACGTTTTCTCATTCTCTTTGTGACCTTGGCTCCAGTATCAATCTGATGCCCCATTCAGTAGCCAAAAGACTTGGGACGATGGACTTCAAGGCTAGACGGATCTCTCTCATCTTAGCGGATCGCTCCAAAAGGATTCCAGAAGGTATCTTAGAAGATGTTCCAGTGCAAATTGGTGTATGTATGATTCCTACAGACTTCGTGGTCTTGGAATATAAGGCGGAACCCAAAGATCCTTTAATTTTGGGATGACCCTTTTAGCTACAGCATGGGCTCTGATTGATGTGAAAAAGGGACGCATAGCTCTGAATGTGGGGGATCTGGTCATGAATTTCGACATGGACAAGATGAGGAAGCCACACACCATTGATGGACAGACATTCTCTGTCGAGATCTCCACAGACATTACTGCTGGGTATGTCAAGGAGTTGGGTCCAAGTGAGCAAGTGAATAAGCAGGCTGTTGCGCTTGAGGATTGGTGTGGTGATCATCTTTTCAGTACTAAGCTTCAGGAGGAGGTTCTACTCAGTGACAAGTTGCCAGAGGATGATGTTTTTGAGATGGAGATAGGGATTGCAATGAAGAGTTGCAGAAAAAGTGTAGAGAACCGAGTCACAGACTCAGTGTCGATCGACACCACCATGGTATCGATCGACACCACACTCGACATAGGGACTCGACATAAGAACATAGTGTCGATCGACATCACTACTAGTGTCGCTCGACACTCCCCACGAGTTGATCCAGATTTACCTCCAAAACACTGTTTTCGGGTTGATTCTCTTGTTGCTCTTCCGAGATCTGTTGTACAACAGAACGCTCCACATCCCACACTTCATTCACCTCAGGGAAAGCAAAGGTACGCAAATCCTAATCCCAAACCATCTCTTTTCATCAATAAGAATTTCAAAAGTACAAAAACTGTTTTGCAGTTAACCAAGCCACGAGATTATCGTAGAGCGCTTGTTTCTTCTTTTGATGATTGTGCAGGCAATAAGAGTATACCACCCAAGATTAAGTACCGCCCTGCTCTTATTTCTCACTTCTTTGGTCGTTCTCACGCACCCAATGCCTATACACCACCATGGATGATGAGACTAATCTCGCGGAAGCATTCATTGCCACCCTCTGCTCCACCTGATACTTGAGCTCCGCTACAGTCCAGCTAATGACTGAAAACAAGCGCTTAGCGGGAGGCAACCCACTGTGGTAGTTCTTTTCTTTTTCTTTTTCTTGAGTCATTTTATTTTTCATTATTTGAGTCAGTTTGTCATCTACTATTTGGATTATGTATGGATTTATGATGTTCTATGTCATTGCTTTTGATCTGTGTGTGCGTGTTTACAGTGATTTTTGGATTTCGACAACCAATTCGATGTTTCTTGCTAGAAATTGTTTCTGCTTACAGGCATGGTGTCGATCGACACTGCCTCCTAGTATCGCTCGACACTGACTTCCAGTTACACCACCAGGCGATATGAACTTGGTGTCAATCGACACCAACGCTGGGTGTCGTTCGACACCAAGCACAGGTTACTCCATGACTCTCATTCTTCCATCTTGTTCCATTTGGTTTTTCTTTCTTTTACCAACCCTTAATTTGGTATCACTGGGGACAGTGATTCTCAAGTCTGGGGGAGGTGCTGACGTTGTTTTTGTTTTTGTCATACCTTTTTGTTTTTATTTATCGAGTCAAATTTGTTTGTTTTATTGAGTCAAAACTGGTCAGGAAATTACGATCTTTCTTCTTATTCTATGTGCGTGAGTGATTAATGATGCAGATTTAGTTCAGATGCGACTAATGAAAAATCCAAAAGCTGATCAGTAAACCAGAGAGACCCATGTTTTGCAACAGTTTCCACACAAGCAGGAGCTAATTTCTGAGCTCTTCCTTATACCTCATCAATGCAACTGGTGTTCTTAGGGCTTGACTCTTCGTTCTTACCTGATAAACAAAAAGCCTAATTGAAAAAGTGATGGTACTCCTCTCCCTTGTTTAGTAAAAAGAGTGTGTTTATTCGCAGAAAAGATGATATGATTTTCTTTAGAGTAAAGGGATAGGAAAATTTCCAACGACCCCATTATTTTACTTCAAAAGGAATGATCACACAAGAGTTGGAAGCAAGGTTAGGAAAATTTCCTAAGATACCATTATTCGCTTACACTTTTGAAGATATAAAAAAAAAAAGAAACAACACAAACGATGTTGAGAAAGAAATAAGTCTGGGGGAGAGAAAGAATACCAAAAAGATGTGGAAATAGACTGGTTTGTTATGGTATTGAACGGGAACGAGTTTAAAAGGTTCTTGACACTGATTTCATTAATGAGACCCAGCGATGAAGGCTAATGGAAATTGTTGTGGAATTGTGGGGTGAATTTGGGGTACAGAAAAGCTTACGGAGAAGTACATGGAGGTTGAATTTGAATTAGTCTGCTGAGCATATGGATTTGGTTTGAATGCTCAATGCATTGGTTTAAGAGAAAGAGAGTTTCCGCGATTTTCAAACTTCTTTCACAGGTTAAGTTTTTGTTTTGCTTGAGGGCAAGCAAATGCTAAGTCTGGGAGAGTTGATATATCATAGTTTTTACTGTTTTTAACCATGATATTAGTCTTGTTTTAGAGTCTTTTTATTGTTTTCGTAGTGTTTTGGTATGTTTACAGGTTAGGTAACGCTTGGAGCTTACTTGGAGTAAAACTATGGAATTCGGTGTATTTTGGAGCTTGATTGAAGATTTGAAGACTTAAGAAGATTTGCAGTCAACACTGTCCAGAATCGGAGCAGGTGTCGATCGACACTCATCGTGAGAACATACTACAACTTGAAGTTCGAAGCCCAAATCGATACCGAGAAGCCCACAATCATTATTATCGAAGCCCAGCACGTCCTTAGCTGTATATATATATCGTTTTTATGTTTTAGAACAAGGGGAGAGCTAGCTATTGTTTTAGGTTTTTGAGAAGAGAGCATTGGGGAGATCTTTCTGTAACTTGTTCTTCTGCATTTCTGATTTTGAACCCCTGTACTTCTTCTCCTTACTCTTAATGATGATATCTTTCTTTATCTCTTGTGTTTTTACTTTGATTATGTCTGAGTAATTCACCTGTTAGATTTAGGGTTTCTCATAAGGGTTTGATGGTTTGATTGAATGGATTGATTAGTTAAGGATTGTCTATCTTATTGTTCTTCATCTGTGATTGTTCTTATTGCTTATTCTAGTTTGATCACCTGGAATATGATCATAGGATAATTGGTACACACGAAAGTGTTATTAATTCTCTCAATTAAACCCTGATGAGCAAAATACCTATCTGCAAAGACATTTGATTTAGAGATTTCGTGAACATATCAAACTTAGATTTAATGCATGTTTTGATTGTTGAATTTGCAAAGAAATTTGGGATTCACTGTTATAGACATAGATAATCTCTGCAACGAAAGTTGATTGGTTTGAATTTCGTGTTTGAGTTCTAGAACTGTTCTTAATTTTTTCTGACTAATCATTCATTCATCATTCCTGATTTCCTGAGAATTCCCTGGATCTAACGTTTTCTCTTATTTGTTTACAACCTTATTTACATTCTGCAATTTGTCTTTTTAATTTCATCTTTTTGGTTTACCTTAATCTAAAATTGATAACCTATTGAGTAACTGAGTCCCTGTGGATTCGATCTCTATATACTACAGTGATCTCTTAATTTGAGAGAGTAGCTCTAGGGTAAATTTGAGCATATCAGTGACATTCGCGATTGACTTCTACGTTCTGCCGCTTTCTGGTCTCGATGTTGTTTTGGGGATTCAATGGCTAGAACAATTGGGCCCAGTTTTGTGTGATTGGAAGGCCCAATTATTAACGTTCACTTGGGCAGGAAAAGAAGTGACGTTCCAAGGGCTGCAAAAACACAAGATATCGAAGGCCCAACCAAAAGAGGTGACAAAAGAGATAAAAATGGGTCAGGCCTGTTTTACCTTAAGCGTCAACACAGAGAGCGGTGTTGAGTCTCCTGTTCCGGACGAGATACGACAACTACTGCACAAATTTGCTGATGTATTTGAAATTCCGACGAAGCTTCCTCCAACGCGTGAGATTGAACATCACATCACTCTCAAGGAGGGTCCCGTCAACGTGCGGCCCTATCGTTATGCCCATTTTCAAAAAGAGGAAATCGAGAAGCAGGTTCTGGAGATGCTTAATTCCGGATTGATTGACCAAAGTTCAAGCTCTTTCTCCTCACCAGTTCTCTTAGTGAAGAAGAAAGACAGATCATGGAGGTTCTGTACGGATTATCGGGCATTGAACACCATCACCGTCAAAGACCGCTTTCCGATTATGACAGTTGAGGACATGCTTGATGAGTGATATGTGATATATCATGGTTTTTACGGTTTTTAACCATGATATAAGTCCTGTTTTTAGAGTCTTTTTGGTGTTTTTGTGTCTCTATCGAGTCATTGTAGGTTCAGGTACGTTTTGGACTCATTGGATGCATATTGGGATGATTGGAAGCATTTGGCATTCTGTAGCTGAGAAGAGCAAGTTGGAGATCACGATGGATGTTGGTGTCGATCGACACTGCCTCCTAGTGTCGCTCGACACCGGTCGCCACTACTTGTTGCACACGAGTTTTAAAGACTTTTGAAGAATTACAGAATGACCCAGAAGTTTTCCCTAATTGCAAGACACATCCCTGACGTGTTTTAGAGTATAAATAGTTGTTTTTAGAGTTTTAGAACATATCTTAACTTACTTTTGGCAATTGAATTTTGAAAAGCTTGTTGGGAGAAACAGATCAGAACTCACTGTAGAGAGAAGATTTCGAATTCCCTTTATTTCTATTCTAATGCAATTTATTCAGATTATGATTTGTGTTACATTGACTATGTCTGAGTAATTCACCTGTTAGATTTAGGGTTTTTCTAAGGATAGGATGAATTGTTGAATTGGATTTGCTCTATTAGGGTTATTATATGATTCTTCATCTAGGTTGAGATTAATGCTAGTTCTAGACTGATCAACTGGAATTTAGATCATAGGATAATTGGTAGACACGAAAGTGTTATTGGTTTCCTGAATTAAACCTTGATGAGCAAAATACCTATCTGCAAAGACATTTGATTTAGGGATTTTGTGAACATTTCGAACTTGGATTTAATGCATGTTTTGATTGTTGAATTTGCAAAAAAATTTGGGATTCACTGTTATAAACATAGATAATCTCTGCAACGAAAGTTGATTGATTTGAATTTAGTGTTTTGCGTTCAAGAGCGGTTCTTAACCAACCCTGCAATACATATCTGTTTAACAATTCTGAATTCCTGAAGAATTTCCCTAAGTCTAGCTTTTTCCATATCTCTAAACCACAGCATTTACTTTTAATCGCTCGTTTTACGTTTTGTCATTCATTATTTAGCTAAAACCCAAACTTCTAATTCATTGTGTGAACAACAGTCTCTGTGGATTCGACCCCTAAGTATTGCATCGATCTCTTAATTTGAGAGAGTAGCTCTAGGGATTAATTTGAGCATATCAAATTTTGGCGCCGTTGCCGGGGACTCTTGTTTCACCATTAGATTTTTTTTGTTAGGTTTTAGTCTAGATTCTTTTGTTAACTATTTGCTTACGTTTTTCTTGTTTTTCTTTTCTCTTTGTGTTTCAGGTTTATGCCTAATCGCAGAACCAGGAGCAACACAGATCTTGAGCTTTCAAATCCTTCAAACCAAGACATAACTAGGATTGAGCGTACGAACCGCAAAGCAAAGAAACTTGCTGCAATGAATAACTTGGTTGTTTTGGCCAGGGATGAAGCTGGGGTACTACGTGATCAAGAGGGCCACGTGCGCAACGAGCAGGGCCAAAAACTTGATGCTGAGGATAATGTGGTGCCCGAACCCACCGTTGGTGTCGATCGACACCCTGCTGGTGTCGTTCGACACCCACCGGCTATTGAAGCTCCAGACTTGCAGGCTGCTGCTGCAGCTGCTCAGGTTGCTCGTGGTAGGACACTAGGGGACTACAACAGGCCAGATCAGTTCTACGCGAATCGATCTGCGATCATTCCCCCACCTTTTCAGAGGAATGACTTCGAGCTGAAACCCGCCTACTTCATTCTTGTGGGCCAGCATCCCTTCCATAGTCTTCCTCATGAGCAACCCATGGATCATATTGAGAGGTTTGAGGATCGCGTTACAAGCATCAAGGCTAATGGGGTCTCAACTGATTTTCTCTTCTGCAAACTTTTCCCCTACTCTCTTGGTGGGGAAGCTGCTTTCTGGCTCAAGCAATTGAAGCCAGGATCTCTGACAACTTGGTGGGAGACCAAGAATGCATTTTTGAACAACTTCTATGATGATGCAAGGTCAGAGGATGCGAGAACAAAGATCTCCACTTTTTCTCAACAACCTGCTGAAGCATTCAAGGCTGCTTGGGTGCGATTCAGGGCTTATCAGAGAGACTGTCCGCATCATGGGTTCAGTGAGGTTCAGTTGCTGGGAATCTTCTTCAGAGGCGTGGATTGGAGGTATCAGATGGCTCTTGATGCTGCGAGTAATGGCAACTTCAACACCAGATATCCAGAGGATGCAATCACCTTGATTGAGAACTTAGCTTCAAGTAACAGCACGAAGAATGCTGATTTTGAAAGGAAGAAGCTAGCAGGTAATTCAAAGGGTGGTCAGATTGCTGAGGTCAAGGCCAAGCTAGATTCAGTTCACAACCTTCTGGTTGGTAAGAAGTTAGTTCATTTTGCTGCAGAGGTTGAAACGTTTGAGCCTGAAGGAAGATTAGAAGAAGAGGTGCAGTTCGTCAACCAGGCTGGGTTTCAAGGTCAGAGGTATGGCAACTACCAAGGGAACAGAGGGTACAGTGGAAACGGTCAGAGGTCAAGCTTTGCAGGTAATCAGAACTCTTCAGCCTACCCTCCAAAGCAAGACTACCAGAAACCTTATCCAACCAGCAGTTTCAGCAGAAACTATGGGAACTCTACCTACCAGAAACATGCTCCATAGACTCAAGATAGCGATGTTAAAGCTATGCTAGAACAGATTCTGGAAGGTCAACAGAAGATCACAGTGGATTTCAATGGGAAGATTGATGCTCTGTACACAGACCTGAATGGGAAGTTTGAAGCTTTGAGCACGCATGTCAAGAAGCTGGATACTCAGGTTGCTCAGACTGCTGGGTCTGTAAAGCGACAAGAAGGATTCCTTCCAGGAAGGACTGATGCTAATCCTAAGCATCCCTGTAATGCCATCTCGTTGAGAAGTGGCAAAACCCATCAACCTGTGTTGAAGCGCCTCACGCCAGACGAACTCCAGGAGTTGGAGGATGTGGAAGATGAAAAGTCTGTTGATCAACGACCAAGCTCGACACCGAGGACTCGACACATGGTACTCGTGTCGACCGACACCAACAGGGTGTCGATCGACACCATCCAGAGGAAAACGAGAATGTTACGTCTGACGGACCGAAATCGACCATGATCGACACCACAGTGTCGACACCAACAACAGGTGTCGCTCGACACCACCAGGGTGTCGCTCGACACCATGAGCGATCTCAACCAAAATCAAGCGACGTTCTTCCTCAGGTTACAGAGCGGATATACAAGCCTAAGGTTCCTTATCCTAGGAACCCTAGGAAATCTAAACAAGAGTTGGAAGATGCCAGATGCAAGGCAATGATGGATAAGCTCATTGTTGAGATCCCTTTGATTGATGCGGTGAAGACTTCCCCTGTAATCAGACGGTATGTGAAGCGGATGGTGACCAAGGATATGAATGTTGAGCAAAGTGTAATGATGATCTCTGCTCATGTCAGCGCTGTTATCCAGAACAATATTCCGGTCAAACTCCCAGACCCTGGAAGCTTTGTTTTGGACTGCAACATCTTCTCTGACAGGTTTGCACGTTTTTTGTGTGATTTGGGTTCTAGTGTCAACTTGATGCCTCGATCTGTTGCAGTCAACCTTGGGATGACTGATTTCCAATCAACCCGGATCACGCTTATACTCGCTGATCGTTCTGTTCGGATCCCGGATGGTGTGCTTGAGGATGTTCCAATAACGATAGGGGATTGTCTCATTCCTACTGACTTCGTGGTTCTGCAATATGAGGAAGAACCAAAGGATCCTCTGATTTTAGGACGACCTTTCTTGGCTACAGCTGGTGCAATCATCGATGTAAGGAAAGGACGGATTGGGCTGAATGTGGGTGACTTGGTAATGAATTTTGACATGGATAAGCTAGTCAAGAGACCTACCATTGATGGGCAGACCTTCTATGTGGATACATTATCCAACCTTGCTCAGGAGATTTTCCACGAGATGCACCCTAAGGACCCCTTGGAAAGGGCTTTGCTCACTCCTACAGAGGAAACAGAGCATTTAGATGACATTGCTGCTGGGTATGTCAGGCTAATGGACGCGAGCGATCAGATGACGCAGTCAACAGGTACAGAGGAGTGTATTGCAACTTCTGAAAAAGTTGCTCCTGTTAGTGATTGGAGCCCAGAGAAAGCTCCTAAGGTTGATCTCAAACAACTCCCTGCAGGGCTAAGGTACGCATTCCTTGGTGAAAATTCTTCTTATCCTGTCATTGTGAATACTTATTTAAACAACGCAGAGCTCACTTTACTGCTAAGTAAGCTCTTGGCTATTCTCTTGATGACATTGCAGGTATCTCTCCAGATTTGTGCATGCATAGGATCTATCTTGAGGATGAGACAAAGTCGTCAGTTGAGCATCAGAGGAGGCTAAACCCGAATCTGAAGGAGGTTGTTAAGAAGGAGATCATGAAGTTGCTGGAAGCTGGTATTATCTATCCTATCTCAGACAGCAATTGGATTAGTCCAGTGCATGTGGTTCCTAAGAAAGGAGGGGTTACAGTGGTTAAGAATGACAAGGATGAGCTGATCCCTACAAGAACAGTGACAGGCCACAGGATGTGCATTGACTACAGAAAGCTGAATGCTGCAACCAGGAAAGACCATTTCCCTCTGCCCTTCATTGACCAAATGCTGGAAAGGTTAGCTAGTCACTCTTACTACTGCTTCCTTGATGGATATTCGGGGTTCTTTCAGATTCCTATCCATCCAGACGACCAGGAGAAGACCACCTTTACTTGTCCCTATGGTACTTTTGCATACCGCAGGATGCCATTTGGACTTTGTAATGCTCCTGCGACCTGTCAGCGATGTATGATGTCGATCTTCACTGACATGATCGAAGACTACATGGAAGTCTTTATGGATGACTTTTCTGTTTATGGGTCCTCCTTTAAAGACTTCCTGGACAACTTGTGCAAGGTGCTTGCTCGGTGCGAAGAAAAGCATCTGGTTCTGAATTGGGAAAAGTATCACTTTATGGTCCACGATGGTATTGTGCTTGGGCATCGGGTTTCAGCAGCTGGGATTGAGGTTGATCGAGCTAAGATTGAGGTAATGACGGGTCTACCACCTCCAAATTCTGCAAAATCAGTGAAAAGTTTTCTGGGACACGCAGGCTTCTACAGACGGTATATCAAAGACTTCAGCAATATCGCTAGGCCACTAACTGCTCTGCTCTGCAAGGATGTTCAGTTTGAGTTCGATGCTGATTGTCTCTCAGCGTTCGAACAGATCAAGCAAGCATTAGTGAGTGCTCCTATTGTCCAACCTCCAGATTGGGATCTGCCTTTTGAGGTTATGTGTGATGCTAGTGATTTCGCAGTTGGGGCTGTTTTGGGACAGAAAAAAGACAAGAAGCTTCATGCCATCTACTACGCCAGCAGAACGCTTGATGACGCACAGAGGAATTATGCAACAACAGAGAAGGAACTGTTGGCCGTGGTGTTTGCTTTTAAGAAGTTTCGCACTTACTTGGTAGGATCTAAGGTGATCATTCACACAGATCACTCCGCTCTTAAATACTTGATGCAGAAAAAGGATGCTAAGCCGAGATTGTTGAGATGGATTCTTCTGCTTCAGGAATTCGACATCGAGGTCAGGGATAAGAAGGGGGTTGAGAATGGTGTTGCTGATCACCTCTCAAGGATTAGGATTGACAATGGCGTTCCTATTCACGAGGATCTACCTGAGGAGGCCATAAACCTGGTCGAAACCGGTTTTCAGCATGATCTACAGGCATTTTTGCGATATAATCTGCAAAACATTTACGGATTGGTCTCAGTGTCGCCCGACACCACATACGTAGAAACGGACGGTTGTCGATCAAGCAATGGTGCACTCGACACACACCCTCGACACATGGTCTCAGTGTCGACCGACACCACTTCCTGTGTCGATCAACACCCCTCGTGTGGTGCTTCGGAGTTGGGTTGTGCCAGCTATGCAGCTTCTCTCGCTGTTTCACCTCGTCCGTGGTATGCTGATATTGCCAACTACCTCGCTGCGGAAGATGAGCCAGATAACTTCATAGGGTATGCTAAGAAGAAATTCTTGCGAGAGCTAAGGCGATTCTACTGGGATGAGCCGTACTTATATAAGCACTGTTCCGATGGGGTTTACAGAAGATGCATTGCGGAATCGGAGATTTCAGATGTGTTGTTTCACTGTCACGGGTCTGAGTATGCAGGACATTTCGCTACCTTCAAGACAGTGTCCAAGGTTCTTCAAGCAGGGTTTTGATGGCCCACTATGTTCAAGGATGCCAATGCATTCATCTCCACATGTGATGTCTGTCAGCGCAGAGGAAAGATAAGCAAATGCCATGAGATGCCACAGAACTTCATCCTCGAGGTTGAAGTTTTCGATTGCTTGGGTATTGATTTCATGGGTCCTTTCCCCTCATCTTTCGGGAACAAGTACATTCTGGTCGCTGTGGATTACGTCTCCAAGTGGGTAGAGGCTATTGCTAGTCCTAAGAATGATTCTGCAGTGGTTCTTAAGCTGTTTAAGACCATTATCTTTCCTCGCTTCGGAGTCCCTCGAATCGTGATCAGTGATGGCGGTTCACACTTCATCAACAGGATCTTTGACAAGCTGTTGAAGAAGCACGGGGTTCATCATCGTGTCGCTACTCCTTATCACCCTCAAACAAGCGGACAAGTGGAAGTGTCCAACAGGCAGATTAAAGAGATCCTAGAGAAAACAGTGAGTAAGACAAGGAAGGATTGGTCTGCCAAGTTGGATGATGCGCTATGGGCTTACAGGACAGCATTCAAGACACCATTGGGCACCACACCATTTCATCCGCTTTATTGGAAAGCATGTCACCTTCCAGTGGAATTAGAGCATAAGGCAACTTGGGCAGTTAAGATTATGAACTTCGACATCAGGTCTGCTGCTGACAGGAGGATGGTTCAGTTGAATGAGTTGGATGAAATCCGGTTCCATGCTTATGAGAACTCTAAGCTGTACAAGGAGAGAATAAAGGCCTATCATGATAGGAAGATCATCTCCAAGAAATTCGAACCAAACGACCAGGTACTTCTGTACAACTCTCGTTTAACTTTATTTCCTGGAAAATTGCATTCTCGTTGGTCAGGTCCTTTCACCATCAAGGAGGTCCGACCATATGGTGCTGTTGTCCTCATGAACTCTGACGACAAGGAGTTTACTGTGAATGGACAACGAGTCAAACATTACTGGGCAAATGCCGCTATCCCTGACGGACACATTATCCGTCTGGACGATGCACCCTCTGTTTAATCAACTGCCAAGTCAAGCTAATGACCCAAAACAAGCGCTGAGTGGGAGGCAACCCACTGCGGTAACTCTGTATCCTCTCTCTTTTGTTTTTTGTTTTTTTGGTTATTTGGTTTGGTTTTGATTTATTTCAATTGAGTCTTATCCGACCATGGCCTCAGTGGCGATCGACACTCCTCTTTAGTGTCGCTCGACACCGATAGATTACCTCGTTGATGAATCGTGGTGTTGGTGTCGATCGACACTAGTCAACGGTGTCGCTCGACACCATAAGTTTATATGCCCAGTATCGAGCGTCATAACCCGAAAATCAATTTCATAAATCTCAAAACCTCTCTAACTCTTGCGATTTTTGGGCGATTTTGTTGATTCCAGGTACCATTTTGATCGGAATTTCAAGGGCAATCTGATTTCACTCTCCATTTCCTCGATCTGCAACCATGGAAACGTGTAGGAAGAAAAACAGAAGCGACGGCGAGGCTTCTTCCTCCCGCCCACCGCGTGCCACCACCACCACCGCCTCCTCCTCGCCGTCGTCGCCTCCTCCTCCACAGGTAGCTCCTCCATCTCGTCCTCCATGGCCTAGGTTAGAAGGTAGGAAGATAATCATCTCCAGGGTTTGGGAGAAAACCCCAAAAGAGGAAGTTGAGAGTGATGCTTGCATTTACAGAGAGATTGCAGAGAATTGGGATGATTATGACTCTCTGTTTTACAATGCTTGGTTGGGAGTTGAGATTCGACCAACTAGGGTCGCAGATAATGTTGCTTTGAGGAGAATGGGTATTAAGGAGGATGTCCTGCAACTTCTGAGGAAGATTGGTCTGGGTACAATAGCAACCAAGCACTACGATCTGTTTCCTGACTTGGTCCGCCAGTTCTTGGCCACTGTTCATGTCTACTACACGAACGAGGTTGTGAAGAATGCTCAGGAAGGTACACTCACCTTTTTGATTCGTGGAGTTCGTTACAGGTTGTCTCTGCGTGATCTATGTGGGCTGTATGGTTTCAGCAGGGACCCAACAGGGGTGGCTCTTCCCACCATTTTCTACGATGCACAGGCCTTCTGGGCCTTCTTTGGGAATGGGCGTTATGACTCGAAGACGTCCACCCAGTCTGACATCCGCCATCATGCCCTGAGGTATGTCACTCGTCTTCTTGGGAACACATTTTTGTGTAAGATGGAGCCTGGCAAGATGAGATTGTCTGAGCTGGTTCTTCTATATTATGCTGTTGACGATCTAAGTGTTGATAGTTTTGAGTGGCCTGAGCTAGATGATGATATTAACTTCGGGGCTGTGTTTGCATATCACTTGGTCTCTCTGAAGACTAAGCATTTTTCTGGTCGTGGGACCAAGGTCGAGAGTGTAGGTAGTCTGTTGACACCTATTTTTAGGCACTGTGGCATTGCTACAGAGAGCTGCAGCATCATTACCAGGCACTCGCTCATGGATGAGGAGTACCTGAAGAGTGCTCGTTGGATTAAGCCCGAGTGGCTTTGGTGCTTCACAGATTCGCGAGGCCCCCACCTGATTCAGCTGCCACAGAGGGATCTCACGGCCATTACAGAGGATCCTCTGTGCCTTGACTTCCAGCCCGACTCTCGCCTGCTGACTGCTGCTCCACCATCTCGGGTTCGTCGAGGCAGCACTTCACGTTCAACTCCTTCTGCTGCAGAGGACACTCCTGTTCATGACCTTGCTGGAGGTCCACCTGTTGAGTTTCCGCCTACACCAGCGCTCCCCATGGAGACTACAGATTTTCAGCTATATGTCGCTGACAGCTTTCAGAGCATTTGGCAGGCGATATCTAGGTTGTCTCGCTGCGGTTGTGTGCGTCCCTCGACCGGGTCTGCTCGCCCTCGCCGTGCACCCACTCCTTCTGATGATGAGGCTACAGATGAGGATTAGTCTTTCGATTGGTCATGGTTCTTTTTCTTTCTCTTATTTTTTTTTTTCCTTTGAGTCATTTTTCTTTATTTGAGTCAGTCTGTCAGTTACTATTTGGATTATGTATGGCTTTATGTTGTTCTTTATCATTGGTTTTGATCTGTGTGTGCGTGTTTACAGTGCTTTTTGGATTTAGATCGACAATTCAATGTTTTTTGCTAGAACTCGTTTCTGCAAACAGACATGGTGTCGATCGACACTCACTCCTAGTGTCGCTCGACACCGACTTCCAATTACACCACCAAACGATATGCACTTGGTGTCGTTCGACACCAACGATGGGTGTCGCTCGACACCAGGCACAGGTTACTCCTTCGATCCATATTATTCCATTTGGTTTCTTTTTCTGTTACCAATCCTTGGTTTGATATCACTGGGGACAGTGATACTCAAGTCTGGGGGAGGTTGTTGCTGATTTTTTGTTTGTTTTTGTCATACTTAGTTAATTATTGATTGAGTCAAATTTAGTTTGTTTTATTGAGTCAAAAACTGGTTAGGGAATTACGATCTTTCTTTTTATTCTATGTGCGTGAGTGATTAATGATGCAGATTCAGTTCAGATGCGACTAATGAAAAATCCAAAAGCTGATTGGTAAACCAGAAAGACCCATACTTTGCAACAGTTTTCACACAAGCTGGAGCTAATTTCTGAGCTCTTCCTTTTACCTCATCAATGCAACTGGTGTTCATAGGGCTTGACTCCTCGTTCTTACCTGACAAACAAAGCCCAAGTGAAAAATTATGGTACTCCTCTCCCCTGTTAAGAAAATTTGGAATGTGTTTGAAAGCAGAAAAGATGATATGATTTTCTTTTGAGTAAAGGGATAGGAAAATTTCCAACGACCCCATTATTTTACTTCAAAAGGAATGATCACACAAAAGTTGGAAGCGAGATTAGGAAAATTTCCTATGATACCATTATTCGCCTACACTTTTGAAAAAGAAACAAAAAAAAGAGAAACAACACAAAAGATGTTGAGAAAAGAATAAGTCTGGGGGAGAGAAAGAGTACCAAAAAGATGTGGAAGTTGGTTAGTTTGTCATGGTATTGAATGGGAATGAGTCTAGAATGTCCTTGGCACTGATTTTATTGATGAGACCCAGCGATGAAGGCTAATGGGAAATGTTATGGAATTGTGGAGTGAATCTGGGGTACAGAAAAGCTTACGGAGAAGTACATGGAGGTTGGATTTGAATTGGTCTGTTGAACATATGGATTTTGGTTTGAATACTCAATGCATTGGTTTAAGAGAAACGGAGTTTCCGCGATTTGCAAACTTCTTTCACAGGTTAAGTTTCTGTTTTGCTTGAGGGAAAGCAAAGGCTAAGTCTGGGGGAGTTGATATATCATGGTTTTTACGGTTTTTAACCATGATATAAGTCCTGTTTTTAGAGTCTTTTTGGTGTTTTTGTGTCTCTATCGAGTCATTGTAGGTTCAGGTACGTTTTAGACTCATTGGATGCATATTGGGATGATTGGAAGCATTTGGCATTCTGTAGCTGAGAAGAGCAAGTTGGAGATCACGATGGATGTTGGTGTCAATCGACACTGCCTCCTAGTGTCGCTCGACACCGGTCGCCACTACTTGTTGCACACGAGTTTTAAAGACTTTTGAAGAATTACATAATGACCCAGAAGTTTTTTCTAATTGCAAGACAAGTCCCTGACGTGTTTTAGAGTATAAATAATTGTTTTTAGAGTTTTAGAACATATCTTAACTTACTTTTGGCAATTGAATTTTGAAAAGCTTGTTGGGAAAAACAGATCAGAACTCACTGTAGAGAGAAGATTTCGAACTCCCTTTATTTCTATTCTAATGCAATTTATTCAGATTATGATTTGTGTTACATTGATTATGTCTGAGTAATTCACCTGTTAGATTTAGGGTTTTTCTAAGGATAGGATGAATTGTTGAATTGGATTTGCTCTATTAGGGTTATTATATGGTTCTTCATCTAGGTTGAGATTAATGTTAGTTCTAGACTGATCAACTGGAATTTAGATCATAGGATAATTGGTAGACACGAAAGTGTTATTGGTTTCCTGAATTAAACCTTGATGAGCAAAATACCTATCTGCAAAGACATTTGATTTAGGGATTTTGTGAACATTTCGAACTTGGATTTAATGCATGTTTTGATTGTTGAATTTGCAAAGAAATTTGGGATTCACTGTTATAAACATAGATAATCTCTGCAACGAAAGTTGATTGATTTGAATTTAGTGTTTTGCGTTCAAGAGCGGTTCTTAACCGACCCTGCAATACATATCTGTTTAACAATTCTGAATTCCTGAAGAATTTCCCTAAGTCTAGCTTTTTCCATATCTCTAAACCACAGCATTTATTTTTAATCGCTCGTTTTACGTTTTGTCATTCATTATTTAGCTAAAACCCAAACTTCTAATTCATTGTGTGAACAACAGTCTCTGTGGATTCGACCCCTAAGTATTGCATCGATCTCTTAATTTGAGAGAGTAGCTCTAGGGATTAATTTGAGCATATCAATATGCATGTAGTCTAACACACTTAGCCCCTTATTCATGTTGTTATATATGTGTATATTCGTGGTTTCATAAACATTTTAGTACTATTTTATATTATTTTGAGTTTTGTAGTGTTTTAGGAGTTCTTGATTTTGTATTGCACATTCTACTGTGGTTTGTATTCATATTTCAGGATTTCGAGGATATACGAGTAACACAAAGAAATACGAAGAACAAAAAGCCCAAATATATGCAGAGAACTTCACGATCAGTTTGCAACCAATCCTTGAAGTCGCTCACGGAATAGAACCTCACGATCGGTTTGCAACCGATCGTTGAAGTAGCTCAGCAAATAATGGATTTCACGAACAAAACGTCACGATCGGTTTGCAACCGATCGAGGAAGTCGATGCCGACAAATTTTAGTGATTTTTTTCTCTTTCTCAGTACTCTCCCTCCACTATAAATATTCTGTTTTGATGTAAAGAAAATATCTAAGTTTTGGTTGTTCTTGGTTGTTCTTAGACTTTTGTAATTTATCATCTACACTTCTCTTATTCATTTTATGTTAAATCTTTTTACTTATTCTTAATCATGTCCATCATTTCAATCTTTTCTATGATTTACTTTTATGAATTAAGCATGTTTGAGTAGTTGACTTTTGGATTGTTTATTTGGTAAATCTAGGGTGTTGAGGCTTGTAAATGATGTTTGATGGTTGAGTAATCTCGCTTTTAATTATGCATAGAATGATCTTAATGCTAGAAATGAGCTTCAAAAGAGAGTTTTCTAGATCTTAGATTATTTCACACCCGAAAGGTGTGATGAAATAATTCGAACCGTCTATGCATACGTTCTAATTTTTAACCAACGAAAGTTGAGTTCTAAGAAGGAATTGATGACTAAAATGAGTTTGTGTTCTTTGCTTATAAATCGTTAGGTTGCAATTAAAAGATTAGCTTAATCGAACGGTTTGTAAAAGGGCTAGTATCACGACAGTGGACTAGTCTATTTAAGCGACTCATGTCATGGAATTGAGCATTGATTAGTTGTTTGAATAATCATCCATCAAGTCATTATCACCTTTGTCATATTACCATTCCAACTATCCATATTCTTTCAAATATATTTTAAACCGATCATTTTGTTTAGCTTGCTTTGATTTGCTTGTTTTAATTAGTTTATCTTTATTTCTTCAAATTACTGAAATTGTTTTGTTTTAATCTCAAGCTTGTGACATTAAGATAAATACTAAAAACATCTTTCCATTTAGCTTGAATAGTTTTCTGCATTCTTAGTGTGTTATTCTTGTCCTTTCCTGTGGATTCGATACCTAAAGTACTACAAGCGACATACCATTAGATTATGGTGTTGTTTGCATACTAGGTTAATTAGTGTGCATAAGAGCCTAAAAACTCTGCTAATCAATTTGGCGCCGTAGCCGGGGAGCAATTGCAATTAGCCATTAGGATTTCATTTTTGCTTAAGACTAAGCTTTCTTTACTTTTGTTTTATTTATTTTGGTTACTAACTTTCTTCCAAGTGTTTGTTCTTTTTGCAAGGTACAAATACAATGGAGAAAGTGATTTTTTTCCATTGGTCACAAGAAGAAGGGGACATAGAATACATTGAAGATGAGCCATATGTGGAGCCACCATTTGATGAGAGTGTTCTTACACTAGAACAAAAAGTGAAGTTGGATGATCTTCATATAGAAAATCCAACGTTGACAAGGAGTGATTTAGCGGCTTTAATCCGGTTGAACCTCTTATCATTACGGGCAGCATATGAAGAAAGGGAACTCACATCCTATGAGATTAGAGAAGCTCATGCGCTTGAAAAGGTAATATATTGGGTTCCACCATGCGAACTAGAAGGTACATGCGATTCAACCTTTGAAATTCATGATTTTGAGGATATTCACATGCCTTGTATTGAAGACATAACTTCTATTTTCAATACTACCTTGCTCATCGATGAATGCTATGATTTGATATGTGAGTCTCAACGTCTAGACTTTTTGAGGGCAGAAAAACTTGTTAGAGATTACTATGAAATATGTTTTGATATTGAATATCATTGCGCTTTGAATGTTCATGATCTCGAGTTTAAGTTTTCAATGCCTGAATTATCTAGATTTCTTTTTGAAGAATCGTACCTAGGGATTGTGCATGGCATTGATAATATTTTGCATGAGACTAATCCTGGGGTTGATTATATGGATGAAGATATTGTGCTATATGAGACTAATGGGGATGAAGTTGATTATTTTGTTAAAAGCACGATGAAACCTGAAATTGACTTTATTTTTCCATTAAATACATTTGATCCTCATGAGCATTCAACCATCAAATACTATTTCAAGATATATGCTACATTTGTAGTAAATTTGGTTGATGATTATTTTTTCTCTTTACCAAAGACAATTGCGTGCAACTTTATGTATATTGTTTTGTGCGGTAACAGGAGAAGGACCAAAGGTCCATTGGCTCAACCTTTTGATTCTTATGATTAATATTTGAGCAGTCAACCTAAAGACCAAAAATAAGCTCACTTGGGAGGCAATCTCATGTTATCCTTGTTTATATTGATTTTGTTTGTTTTGTGTGTGTGTGCGCTTTGTATGTGTTTGTTTGTTTTGTGTGTTTTTGGTATTGTGATTTTGTAGGGGGGACAAGGCTGGACTCCATCTCACTATTATCCTAAGAGACTCCTTTAAGCAACTCCCTAGCTCCACCACTCTTTAGACACTCCAAGGTACCTTTACTTTCATTTGAACATACCATTTTGCATTTCATGTTTTGTATTTCGTTAGTCTTTTTCTCAAATTTATTATCACACCAGGACGGTATGAAATAAGTTTGGGGGAGGGGCTTGTTATCTAACATTGTGTTTTCTTTTATTTTATTTCTCTTGAGTCATTGCATTGTGATTATATTTGTTTTTGAAAAAGAAAAAAAAAGCAAAATTTGAGCATTAAGTCTAGATATAGACTCAATGTGAAAAACCAAAAATATTCATATAAGTTTTTGCATATTTATTTTAGGATTGAGTCTAGATGCATATAGTTTGCATTTTTATGTGTATCGGGATAATATTGCCTTGTTGAAATTCAAATTTAGGATTTAATTTTTAAGCCCTCGATGATAGTTAATTGTTGCTTGAACATCTCGGTTATAAAAAAAATCATACTTTTGTAAAACTCGCTTGACATTTGAAGCATCTCTATGAATTCGGTCTTAAAATGAATTTCAATCTCTCACTTAGGGCTTTTAAATACGTTTCCATAGTTGTTTAGAGTCATATTTTTCCATAACCTTAACCCTAACCATTTTCTTTCAAACTAATCATTATTCGTGAGTGAGGCATTTTCTTGATAATGCTATAATTTGCAAAATCTTGAGAGTATTGGGAACGACAAAGGTTAACTCTCGTTTAAGCTAGCAATGGTAAGACTAGCGATTAGGTTAAAAAAGAAACGATTAGATGGATAGATGAATATTTAGGGTTTGGGGTTTGGAAAAAAGAGAAAGAAAAAAGATAAAAAAAGGCTTGATCAGAAGAATGCAAAAGAATCCCTAGGAATTAAGATAAAGAAGCTCTAAGTCTCAAAGTGAGAAGAAATAAAACAAATTAAAGAGCTCTGTGTTAAAAAAAAATTTATTCCTAGGAGACTATGAAAATATTGATCATGAGGTTTGTAGAATATAAGATCAAAGAGTTTATTGGCCTGAAGTTGATGAAAAAAAGGAAAGCATTTTGCAAAAGGGTAGAATTTAGAAAATATTTCATAAGTTGGGGTAGAATGACGACATGCAACACTTTGTATGTATCAATTGTTCCCTTTCTTAGATAAATTTTGCATATGTCTAGCATTCCTAAATTTTGAGAGAAACCCACAAAAAATCGAAACCACCTCAAAAGCTTTTGCCTAAAACCAATTGAGAACGATTTACTTCCCTTTGTGAGACCACACTTAATCGTAAATGAATGTTAAAGAGGTGTTTTGATTTGATTGTGAATATTTTCCTAAGTTTTTGGATTCTGTTAAATATTGCATTGAGAGGTTTTGTTCTTGCACCTTCTAACTATCATTAAGGACTTTGAGTTGAATCATTCTATTAAATATGCTTATCCTTGTCACCGTAATCCTCCACATCGAATCATTTGGAAGAGATGAAGCATACACTTGCTACTCATATTTCCCCTTAGCACGAACACATTTAGACCCAATTCTATATCTATCGTACCTGTATTGCTTTAGATTGTAACATGTTTGCTGGGCATAGTGGGTGACACACTCCTTGAATGCAATTCCATTGTAGAATTTTTGGTCTTTATACATTGTCATATCACCACGTGTGATGTGTGTAAGCACTCTCACTGGACCAGCACCACGACCTTGTTCAGCCTCGTCATCACTTTTTGGGTACACATCATGATAAATCGATTCTTCGACGTCTGTAAAATCCTGGGCAAGCTTCTTGACATGAAATTCATCTCGATCCTCTGCTTCGGCATTGTAATCTCCATCATTTCAGAGGATTAAAGCCATCGCATGCGTCAAGAGGAAGAAAAGGGAAGAAGAAATGGGAGCTTCGATTTTGGATTCTCGATTTTTTAAGGTTCGTCGAGAGAGAAAGGGGAAGACAAAGGTTGTCGATTTGGGGATTTTTAATTTTAGGGTTTAGGTTTGTAATCTGGTTGAAATAAGGTTTAATCTGATTAATAGGGTTAGTTAGTTGGTTAAGTAAATAGTAAACCAACATTAATTCGTTTAAACCCAGATTGAAGGAGAAATATATGAGAACTATGATTTTGGGGAGTTTTTAGCAAGAGAACTTTCGATTCGGGAAGAATATATAGGTTGAGAGACATTTGTTCGGATATATGAGGGACATGATCATAGTTCGCCTGCATCTGATATGAAGCGATAGTTCTGATTGGAAAATAGGACGTCGTCCAAAAAAAAACCTAAGGAAGTAAAATCCATGTGCAATTGAAAAAAACTGATCCGACTTACATCCATCTTCTCAGAAACTCGAATGGCTCCTCTCTCACACGATCTGATGTTTAGTTTCTTCTTCTTCTGGCTCCAACCAAAGTTCCTTCCTTTGCTCACAAATGGAAACGGGTCGGTTTTACCCGAAAGCTATTTTGGCCCCTTTTTTAAGGTCTGGTCCGTTTAAATGTCCGCTAAGGCTCATTTACTGTTAAACTTACTGGGCCTGGATTGGCCCGAGGCTGCTGTATTTTTTGTTATGTTCCGAAATTGCTTCGTGTAGTTTTCGTCCTGTTAAAACAATACACTTACAAGAATCTATCTTTAAACTTTTTGGTTTTGTGAGGTGTTTGTGGATCAGCTATAATTTGTAAGGTTGAATACATTTGGTTTATTTTATTGGTTAACCATACTTTTCGACACTATCTATTTTTAATTCATGTTTGTGTTTCAATTTAACTAATTAATTAAGGCATAAAAAAATATTAACCACACAAAATAACTATATATTCTGCACTTTGATTATTAGATTCATATTGGTGTTTCATATTACTCTAGATAAAAAAAAATGAATCGTTTTATACTTTTTACGTTTGTTGTTGCGACGTATTTTGGATTGAATGTAGCATTTGACATGTTTCCATGTCCGAGTAACGAAGTTAGAATTACGAACGAACTTGGTCCGGTTTGGTTCTCCAGTACCATTGTCATTCAAGAGACAACAATCTAGACGTCGCATATTTACAATTCAAAGAACAAAAGAGAATCCATTTCGGGGACAAGTTAGACAGAAGGACAAGATGACTTGTCTTCTGAAATACGGGTTACGGATGCGATTTTAATCGAGAATTTATAGCATACAGAATGGGCAGCGTTCGTCGATGTGTCATATACGTAACTGGATTGCCAGAATTGATGGAATCTACCTTTTGAGAAATCTAAATCCGCCAGCAACATTCCAACATGGATGGAATAAAACTAATTAATGTTTATGACAATGATAATTTCTTCTTCTTATAATCTACGTCAACATTCTACGTAGTAACCTAGCTAGGGTTATAATTTACAGCAAATTAAATATGAATCCATTATATATATAATATATATATATATAACAAAATAAAAGATTTAAATAAATTCATATTCTTATTTTAAACGAATTGTTGTTTTTGGAGACATGTTTACACAGTCACATATTGTTTATTTACACTAAACTGTTTTTTTTTCCCAATTTTTTACAAAACTGCAACAAAAGCTCTGATATCTTAGTTCTCAAATGAGTTCAAACCGATTTCCTCCTAAGCTAGCAGTACCTTAGACCAGCCATAAACCAATTTCTCACACCACGGTTTGAACCAACTGTAATATGCCCATCGAACCAACTCATAAGCGATACTCTTCAACATCCATTGTACCATTTATATCGATCAATTGGTTCAATTAATTCTTTGAGATATTTATCCAAAAATTTATGAAAAAAAAAAAAAACATAACCATATGCAATAATTTTAGCTAGCGATAGCGATACAGGAACCTCTTCTCTTAGCTATGAAGGACAAGCTTCACCTTCACTTGCAAGCAGAATCAGGATCAC
>OVBN01000149.1:0-12068 GCA_900406565.1 Turritis glabra | reverse complement strand
CTTTTAATAGGGTCATTTCAGTCTTTTAAACAAGCTCGCATCACATTAGGTTTTCAATATGGGGATGCATGTCTTGCTCTTATCATCAATAGTTTGCATGGGATCCATATATATCAAAGTTGGCCTCTAAAGCACTGACAAAGTGCTTCATTGCTCTGTAAAAAACTGGATATCTGTCTCCGACTCTCTTAACATCATATGAGTTGTTTAAAAGACATCATTTTTTGTTAAGAACGCTTTTGCATTGTTCTTATTCAAACAGCAAAACAGAAAATCTCATAGGAGTTTAGAATGGGTTCGGTAAAAGTTTTAATAGGGTCATTTCAGTCTTTTAAACAAGCTCGCATGACATTAGGTTTTCAATATGGGGATGCATGGCTTGCTCTTATCATCAATCGTTTACATGGGATCCATATATATGAAAGTTGGCCTCTAAAGCGCTAACAAAGTGATTCATTGCTCTGTAAAAAACTGGATATCTGTCTCCGACTCTCTTAAACATCATATGAGTTGTTTAAAAGACATCATTTTTTGTTAAAGACGTTTTTGCATTGTTCTTATTCAAACAGCAAAACAGAAAATCTCATAGGAGTTGAGTATGGGTTCGGTAAAAATTTTAATAGGGTCATTTCAGTCTTTTAAACAAGCTCGCATGACATTAGGTTTTCAATATGGGGATGCATGTCTTGCTCTTATCATCAACAGTTTGCATGGGATCCATATATATCAAAGTTGGCCTCTAAAGCACTGACAAAAGTGCTTCATTGCTCTATAAAAAACTGGATCTCTATCTCCGACTCCCTTTAACTTCATATGAGCGGTAAAAAAGACATCATTTTTTGTTAAAGACGTTTTGGCATTGTTCTTATTCAAACAGCAAAACAGAAAATCTCATAGGAGTTGAGTATGGGTTCGGTAAAACTTTTAATAGGGTCATTTCAGTCTTTTAAACAAGCTCGCATGACATTAGGTTTTCAATATGGGGATGCATGTCTTGCTCTTATCATCAATCAGTTTGCATGGGATCCATATATATCAAAGTTGGCCTCTAAAGCACTGACAAAGTGTTCATTGCTCTGTAAAAAACTGGATCTCTATCTCCGACTCCCTTTAACTTCATATGAGCGGTAAAAAAGACATCATTTTTTGTTAAAGACGTTTTGGCATTGTTCTTATTCAAACAGCAAAACAGAAAATCTCATAGGAGTTGAGTATGGGTTCGGTAAAATTTTAATAGGGTCATTTCAGTCTTTTAAACAAGCTCGCATGACATTAGGTTTTCAATATGGGGATGCATGTCTTGCTCTTATCATCAACAGTTTGCATGGGATCCATATATATCAAAGTTGGCCTCTAAAGCACTGACAAAAGTGTTTCATTGCTCTATAAAAAACTGGATCTCTATCTCCGACTCCCTTTAACTTCATATGAGCGGTAAAAAAGACATCATTTTTTGTTAAAGACGTTTTGGCATTGTTCTTATTCAAACAGCAAAACAGAAAATCTCATAGGAGTTGAGTATGGGTTCGGTAAAACTTTTAATAGGGTCATTTCAGTCTTTTAAACAAGCTCGCATGACATTAGGTTTTCAATATGGGGATGCATGTCTTGCTCTTATCATCAACAGTTTGCATGGGATCCATATATATCAAAGTTGGCCTCTAAAGCACTGACAAAAGTGTTTCATTGCTCTATAAAAAACTGGATCTCTATCTCCGACTCCCTTTAACTTCATATGAGCGGTAAAAAAGACATCATTTTTTGTTAAAGACGTTTTGGCATTGTTCTTATTCAAACAGCAAAACAGAAAATCTCATAGGAGTTGAGTATGGGTTCGGTAAAACTTTTAATAGGGTCATTTCAGTCTTTTAAACAAGCTCGCATGACATTAGGTTTTCAATATGGGGATGCATGTCTTGCTCTTATCATCAATAGTTTGCATGGGATCCATATATATCAAAGTTGGCCTCTAAAGCACTGACAAAGTGCTTCATTGCTCTGTAAAAAACTGGATCTCTATCTCCGACTCCTTTAACTTCATATGAGTGTTAAAAAGACATCATTTTTTGTTAAAGACGTTTTGCATTGTTCTTATTCAAACAGCAAAACAGAAAATCTCATAGGAGTTGAGTATGGGTTCGGTAAAATTTTAATAGGGTCATTTCAGTCTTTTAAACAAGCTCGCATGACATTAGGTTTTCAATATGGGGATGCATGTCTTGCTCTTATCATCAATCAGTTTGCATGGGATCCATATATATCAAAGTTGGCCTCTAAAGCACTGACAAAGTGATTCATTGCTCTGTAAAAAACTGGATCTCTGTCTCCGACTCCTTTAACTTCATATGAGTGTTAAAAAGACATCATTTTTTGTTAAAGACGTTTTTGCATTGTTCTTATTCAAACAGCAAAACAGAAAATCTCATAGGAGTTGAGTATGGGTTCGGTAAAAATTTTAATAGGGTCATTTCAGTCTTTTAAACAAGCTCGCATGACATTAGGTTTTCAATATGGGGATGCATGTCTTGCTCTTATCATCAACAGTTTGCATGGGATCCATATATATCAAAGTTGGCCTCTAAAGCACTGACAAAAGTGCTTCATTGCTCTATAAAAAACTGGATCTCTATCTCCGACTCCCTTTAACTTCATATGAGCGGTAAAAAAGACATCATTTTTTGTTAAAGACGTTTTGGCATTGTTCTTATTCAAACAGCAAAACAGAAAATCTCATAGGAGTTGAGTATGGGTTCGGTAAAACTTTTAATAGGGTCATTTCAGTCTTTTAAACAAGCTCGCATGACATTAGGTTTTCAATATGGGGATGCATGTCTTGCTCTTATCATCAACAGTTTGCATGGGATCCATATATATCAAAGTTGGCCTCTAAAGCACTGACAAAAGTGCTTCATTGCTCTGTAAAAAACTGGATCTCTATCTCCGACTCCCTTTAACTTCATATGAGCGGTAAAAAAGACATCATTTTTTGTTAAAGACGTTTTGGCATTGTTCTTATTCAAACAGCAAAACAGAAAATCTCATAGGAGTTGAGTATGGGTTCGGTAAAACTTTTAATAGGGTCATTTCAGTCTTTTAAACAAGCTCGCATGACATTAGGTTTTCAATATGGGGATGCATGTCTTGCTCTTATCATCAACAGTTTGCATGGGATCCATATATATCAAAGTTGGCCTCTAAAGCACTGACAAAAGTGTTTCATTGCTCTATAAAAAACTGGATCTCTATCTCCGACTCCCTTTAACTTCATATGAGCGGTAAAAAAGACATCATTTTTTGTTAAAGACGTTTTGGCATTGTTCTTATTCAAACAGCAAAACAGAAAATCTCATAGGAGTTGAGTATGGGTTCGGTAAAACTTTTAATAGGGTCATTTCAGTCTTTTAAACAAGCTCGCATGACATTAGGTTTTCAATATGGGGATGCATGTCTTGCTCTTATCATCAACAGTTTGCATGGGATCCATATATATCAAAGTTGGCCTCTAAAGCACTGACAAAGTGTTTCATTGCTCTATAAAAAACTGGATCTCTATCTCCGACTCCCTTTAACTTCATATGAGCGGTAAAAAAGACATCATTTTTTGTTAAAGACGTTTTGGCATTGTTCTTATTCAAACAGCAAAACAGAAAATCTCATAGGAGTTGAGTATGGGTTCGGTAAAACTTTTAATAGGGTCATTTCAGTCTTTTAAACAAGCTCGCATGACATTAGGTTTTCAATATGGGGATGCATGTCTTGCTCTTATCATCAATCAGTTTGCATGGGATCCATATATATCAAAGTTGGCCTCTAAAGCACTGACAAAAGTGTTCATTGCTCTGTAAAAAACTGGATCTCTATCTCCGACTCCCTTTAACTTCATATGAGCGGTAAAAAAGACATCATTTTTTGTTAAAGACGTTTTGCATTGTTCTTATTCAAACAGCAAAACAGAAAATCTCATAGGAGTTGAGTATGGGTTCGGTAAAACTTTTAATAGGGTCATTTCAGTCTTTTAAACAAGCTCGCATGACATTAGGTTTTCAATATGGGGATGCATGTCTTGCTCTTATCATCAACAGTTTGCATGGGATCCATATATATCAAAGTTGGCCTCTAAAGCACTGACAAAAGTGTTCATTGCTCTATAAAAAACTGGATCTCTATCTCCGACTCCCTTTAACTTCATATGAGCGGTAAAAAAGACATCATTTTTTGTTAAAGACGTTTTGGCATTGTTCTTATTCAAACAGCAAAACAGAAAATCTCATAGGAGTTGAGTATGGGTTCGGTAAAACTTTTAATAGGGTCATTTCAGTCTTTTAAACAAGCTCGCATGACATTAGGTTTTCAATATGGGGATGCATGTCTTGCTCTTATCATCAACAGTTTGCATGGGATCCATATATATCAAAGTTGGCCTCTAAAGCACTGACAAAAGTGTTCATTGCTCTATAAAAAACTGGATCTCTATCTCCGACTCCCTTTAACTTCATATGAGCGGTAAAAAAGACATCATTTTTTGTTAAAGACGTTTTGGCATTGTTCTTATTCAAACAGCAAAACAGAAAATCTCATAGGAGTTGAGTATGGGTTCGGTAAAACTTTTAATAGGGTCATTTCAGTCTTTTAAACAAGCTCGCATGACATTAGGTTTTCAATATGGGGATGCATGTCTTGCTCTTATCATCAACAGTTTGCATGGGATCCATATATATCAAAGTTGGCCTCTAAAGCACTGACAAAAGTGTTTCATTGCTCTATAAAAAACTGGATCTCTATCTCCGACTCCCTTTAACTTCATATGAGCGGTAAAAAAGACATCATTTTTTGTTAAAGACGTTTTGGCATTGTTCTTATTCAAACAGCAAAACAGAAAATCTCATAGGAGTTGAGTATGGGTTCGGTAAAACTTTTAATAGGGTCATTTCAGTCTTTTAAACAAGCTCGCATGACATTAGGTTTTCAATATGGGGATGCATGTCTTGCTCTTATCATCAATCAGTTTGCATGGGATCCATATATATCAAAGTTGGCCTCTAAAGCACTGACAAAGTGTTCATTGCTCTGTAAAAAACTGGATCTCTATCTCCGACTCCCTTTAACTTCATATGAGCGGTAAAAAGACATCATTTTTTGTTAAAGACGTTTTGCATTGTTCTTATTCAAACAGCAAAACAGAAAATCTCATAGGAGTTGAGTATGGGTTCGGTAAAACTTTTAATAGGGTCATTTCAGTCTTTTAAACAAGCTCGCATGACATTAGGTTTTCAATATGGGGATGCATGTCTTGCTCTTATCATCAACAGTTTGCATGGGATCCATATATATCAAAGTTGGCCTCTAAAGCACTGACAAAAGTGTTCATTGCTCTATAAAAAACTGGATCTCTATCTCCGACTCCCTTTAACTTCATATGAGCGGTAAAAAAGACATCATTTTTTGTTAAAGACGTTTTGGCATTGTTCTTATTCAAACAGCAAAACAGAAAATCTCATAGGAGTTGAGTATGGGTTCGGTAAAACTTTTAATAGGGTCATTTCAGTCTTTTAAACAAGCTCGCATGACATTAGGTTTTCAATATGGGGATGCATGTCTTGCTCTTATCATCAACAGTTTGCATGGGATCCATATATATCAAAGTTGGCCTCTAAAGCACTGACAAAAGTGTTCATTGCTCTATAAAAAACTGGATCTCTATCTCCGACTCCCTTTAACTTCATATGAGCGGTAAAAAAGACATCATTTTTTGTTAAAGACGTTTTGGCATTGTTCTTATTCAAACAGCAAAACAGAAAATCTCATAGGAGTTGAGTATGGGTTCGGTAAAACTTTTAATAGGGTCATTTCAGTCTTTTAAACAAGCTCGCATGACATTAGGTTTTCAATATGGGGATGCATGTCTTGCTCTTATCATCAACAGTTTGCATGGGATCCATATATATCAAAGTTGGCCTCTAAAGCACTGACAAAGTGTTCATTGCTCTATAAAAAACTGGATCTCTATCTCCGACTCCCTTTAACTTCATATGAGCGGTAAAAAAGACATCATTTTTTGTTAAAGACGTTTTGGCATTGTTCTTATTCAAACAGCAAAACAGAAAATCTCATAGGAGTTGAGTATGGGTTCGGTAAAACTTTTAATAGGGTCATTTCAGTCTTTTAAACAAGCTCGCATGACATTAGGTTTTCAATATGGGGATGCATGTCTTGCTCTTATCATCAATCAGTTTGCATGGGATCCATATATATCAAAGTTGGCCTCTAAAGCACTGACAAAAGTGTTCATTGCTCTATAAAAAACTGGATCTCTATCTCCGACTCCCTTTAACTTCATATGAGCGGTAAAAAAGACATCATTTTTTGTTAAAGACGTTTTGCATTGTTCTTATTCAAACAGCAAAACAGAAAATCTCATAGGAGTTGAGTATGGGTTCGGTAAAACTTTTAATAGGGTCATTTCAGTCTTTTAAACAAGCTCGCATGACATTAGGTTTTCAATATGGGGATGCATGTCTTGCTCTTATCATCAACAGTTTGCATGGGATCCATATATATCAAAGTTGGCCTCTAAAGCACTGACAAAAGTGTTCATTGCTCTATAAAAAACTGGATCTCTATCTCCGACTCCCTTTAACTTCATATGAGCGGTAAAAAAGACATCATTTTTTGTTAAAGACGTTTTGGCATTGTTCTTATTCAAACAGCAAAACAGAAAATCTCATAGGAGTTGAGTATGGGTTCGGTAAAACTTTTAATAGGGTCATTTCAGTCTTTTAAACAAGCTCGCATGACATTAGGTTTTCAATATGGGGATGCATGTCTTGCTCTTATCATCAATCAGTTTGCATGGGATCCATATATATCAAAGTTGGCCTCTAAAGCACTGACAAAAGTGTTCATTGCTCTATAAAAAACTGGATCTCTATCTCCGACTCCCTTTAACTTCATATGAGCGGTAAAAAAGACATCATTTTTTGTTAAAGACGTTTTGGCATTGTTCTTATTCAAACAGCAAAACAGAAAATCTCATAGGAGTTGAGTATGGGTTCGGTAAAACTTTTAATAGGGTCATTTCAGTCTTTTAAACAAGCTCGCATGACATTAGGTTTTCAATATGGGGATGCATGTCTTGCTCTTATCATCAATCAGTTTGCATGGGATCCATATATATCAAAGTTGGCCTCTAAAGCACTGACAAAAGTGTTCATTGCTCTATAAAAAACTGGATCTCTATCTCCGACTCCCTTTAACTTCATATGAGCGGTAAAAAAGACATCATTTTTTGTTAAAGACGTTTTGGCATTGTTCTTATTCAAACAGCAAAACAGAAAATCTCATAGGAGTTGAGTATGGGTTCGGTAAAACTTTTAATAGGGTCATTTCAGTCTTTTAAACAAGCTCGCATGACATTAGGTTTTCAATATGGGGATGCATGTCTTGCTCTTATCATCAATCAGTTTGCATGGGATCCATATATATCAAAGTTGGCCTCTAAAGCACTGACAAAAGTGTTCATTGCTCTATAAAAAACTGGATCTCTATCTCCGACTCCCTTTAACTTCATATGAGCGGTAAAAAAGACATCATTTTTTGTTAAAGACGTTTTGCATTGTTCTTATTCAAACAGCAAAACAGAAAATCTCATAGGAGTTGAGTATGGGTTCGGTAAAACTTTTAATAGGGTCATTTCAGTCTTTTAAACAAGCTCGCATGACATTAGGTTTTCAATATGGGGATGCATGTCTTGCTCTTATCATCAATCAGTTTGCATGGGATCCATATATATCAAAGTTGGCCTCTAAAGCACTGACAAAAGTGTTTCATTGCTCTATAAAAAACTGGATCTCTATCTCCGACTCCCTTTAACTTCATATGAGCGGTAAAAAAGACATCATTTTTTGTTAAAGACGTTTTTGCATTGTTCTTATTCAAACAGCAAAACAGAAAATCTCATAGGAGTTGAGTATGGGTTCGGTAAAACTTTTAATAGGGTCATTTCAGTCTTTTAAACAAGCTCGCATCACATTAGGTTTTCAATATGGGGATGCATGTCTTGCTCTTATCATCAATCAGTTTGCATGGGATCCATATATATCAAAGTTGGCCTCTAAAGCACTGACAAAAGTGTTTCATTGCTCTATAAAAAACTGGATCTCTATCTCCGACTCCCTTTAACTTCATATGAGCGGTAAAAAAGACATCATTTTTTGTTAAAGACGTTTTGGCATTGTTCTTATTCAAACAGCAAAACAGAAAATCTCATAGGAGTTGAGTATGGGTTCGGTAAAACTTTTAATAGGGTCATTTCAGTCTTTTAAACAAGCTCGCATCACATTAGGTTTTCAATATGGGGATGCATGTCTTGCTCTTATCATCAATCAGTTTGCATGGGATCCATATATATCAAAGTTGGCCTCTAAAGCACTGACAAAAGTGTTTCATTGCTCTATAAAAAACTGGATCTCTATCTCCGACTCCCTTTAACTTCATATGAGCGGTAAAAAAGACATCATTTTTTGTTAAAGACGTTTTGCATTGTTCTTATTCAAACAGCAAAACAGAAAATCTCATAGGAGTTGAGTATGGGTTCGGTAAAACTTTTAATAGGGTCATTTCAGTCTTTTAAACAAGCTCGCATGACATTAGGTTTTCAATATGGGGATGCATGTCTTGCTCTTATCATCAATCAGTTTGCATGGGATCCATATATATCAAAGTTGGCCTCTAAAGCACTGACAAAAGTGTTTCATTGCTCTATAAAAAACTGGATCTCTATCTCCGACTCCCTTTAACTTCATATGAGCGGTAAAAAAGACATCATTTTTTGTTAAAGACGTTTTGGCATTGTTCTTATTCAAACAGCAAAACAGAAAATCTCATAGGAGTTGAGTATGGGTTCGGTAAAACTTTTAATAGGGTCATTTCAGTCTTTTAAACAAGCTCGCATGACATTAGGTTTTCAATATGGGGATGCATGTCTTGCTCTTATCATCAACAGTTTGCATGGGATCCATATATATCAAAGTTGGCCTCTAAAGCACTGACAAAAGTGCTTCATTGCTCTATAAAAAACTGGATCTCTATCTCCGACTCCCTTTAACTTCATATGAGCGGTAAAAAAGACATCATTTTTTGTTAAAGACGTTTTGCATTGTTCTTATTCAAACAGCAAAACAGAAAATCTCATAGGAGTTGAGTATGGGTTCGGTAAAACTTTTAATAGGGTCATTTCAGTCTTTTAAACAAGCTCGCATGACATTAGGTTTTCAATATGGGGATGCATGTCTTGCTCTTATCATCAATCAGTTTGCATGGGATCCATATATATCAAAGTTGGCCTCTAAAGCACTGACAAAAGTGTTTCATTGCTCTATAAAAAACTGGATCTCTATCTCCGACTCCCTTTAACTTCATATGAGCGGTAAAAAAGACATCATTTTTTGTTAAAGACGTTTTGGCATTGTTCTTATTCAAACAGCAAAACAGAAAATCTCATAGGAGTTGAGTATGGGTTCGGTAAAACTTTTAATAGGGTCATTTCAGTCTTTTAAACAAGCTCGCATGACATTAGGTTTTCAATATGGGGATGCATGTCTTGCTCTTATCATCAATCAGTTTGCATGGGATCCATATATATCAAAGTTGGCCTCTAAAGCACTGACAAAAGTGTTTCATTGCTCTATAAAAAACTGGATCTCTATCTCCGACTCCCTTTAACTTCATATGAGCGGTAAAAAAGACATCATTTTTTGTTAAAGACGTTTTGGCATTGTTCTTATTCAAACAGCAAAACAGAAAATCTCATAGGAGTTGAGTATGGGTTCGGTAAAACTTTTAATAGGGTCATTTCAGTCTTTTAAACAAGCTCGCATGACATTAGGTTTTCAATATGGGGATGCATGTCTTGCTCTTATCACCAACAGTTTGCATGGGATCCATATATATCAAAGTTGGCCTCTAAAGCACTGACAAAAGTGTTTCATTGCTCTATAAAAAACTGGATCTCTATCTCCGACTCCCTTTAACTTCATATGAGCGGTAAAAAAGACATCATTTTTTGTTAAAGACGTTTTGGCATTGTTCTTATTCAAACAGCAAAACAGAAAATCTCATAGGAGTTGAGTATGGGTTCGGTAAAACTTTTAATAGGGTCATTTCAGTCTTTTAAACAAGCTCGCATCACATTAGGTTTTCAATATGGGGATGCATGTCTTGCTCTTATCATCAATAGTTTGCATGGGATCCATATATATCAAAGTTGGCCTCTAAAGCACTGACAAAAGTGTTTCATTGCTCTATAAAAAACTGGATCTCTATCTCCGACTCCCTTTAACTTCATATGAGCGGTAAAAAAGACATCATTTTTTGTTAAAGACGTTTTGCATTGTTCTTATTCAAACAGCAAAACAGAAAATCTCATAGGAGTTGAGTATGGGTTCGGTAAAACTTTTAATAGGGTCATTTCAGTCTTTTAAACAAGCTCGCATGACATTAGGTTTTCAATATGGGGATGCATGTCTTGCTCTTATCATCAATCAGTTTGCATGGGATCCATATATATCAAAGTTGGCCTCTAAAGCACTGACAAAAGTGTTTCATTGCTCTATAAAAAACTGGATCTCTATCTCCGACTCCCTTTAACTTCATATGAGCGGTAAAAAGACATCATTTTTTGTTAAAGACGTTTTGCATTGTTCTTATTCAAACAGCAAAACAGAAAATCTCATAGGAGTTGAGTATGGGTTCGGTAAAACTTTTAATAGGGTCATTTCAGTCTTTTAAACAAGCTCGCATGACATTAGGTTTTCAATATGGGGATGCATGTCTTGCTCTTATCATCAATCAGTTTGCATGGGATCCATATATATCAAAGTTGGCCTCTAAAGCACTGACAAAAGTGTTTCATTGCTCTATAAAAAACTGGATCTCTATCTCCGACTCCCTTTAACTTCATATGAGCGGTAAAAAAGACATCATTTTTTGTTAAAGACGTTTTGGCATTGTTCTTATTCAAACAGCAAAACAGAAAATCTCATAGGAGTTGAGTATGGGTTCGGTAAAACTTTTAATAGGGTCATTTCAGTCTTTTAAACAAGCTCGCATCACATTAGGTTTTCAATATGGGGATGCATGTCTTGCTCTTATCATCAACAGTTTGCATGGGATCCATATATATCAAAGTTGGCCTCTAAAGCACTGACAAAAGTGTTTCATTGCTCTATAAAAAACTGGATCTCTATCTCCGACTCCCTTTAACTTCATATGAGCGGTAAAAAAGACATCATTTTTTGTTAAAGACGTTTTGGCATTGTTCTTATTCAAACAGCAAAACAGAAAATCTCATAGGAGTTGAGTATGGGTTCGGTAAAACTTTTAATAGGGTCATTTCAGTCTTTTAAACAAGCTCGCATCACATTAGGTTTTCAATATGGGGATGCATGTCTTGCTCTTATCATCAACAGTTTGCATGGGATCCATATATATCAAAGTTGGCCTCTAAAGCACTGACAAAAGTGTTTCATTGCTCTATAAAAAACTGGATCTCTATCTCCGACTCCCTTTAACTTCATATGAGCGGTAAAAAAGACATCATTTTTTGTTAAAGACGTTTTGGCATTGTTCTTATTCAAACAGCAAAACAGAAAATCTCATAGGAGTTGAGTATGGGTTCGGTAAAACTTTTAATAGGGTCATTTCAGTCTTTTAAACAAGCTCGCATGACATTAGGTTTTCAATATGGGGATGCATGTCTTGCTCTTATCATCAACAGTTTGCATGGGATCCATATATATCAAAGTTGGCCTCTAAAGCACTGACAAAGTGTTTCATTGCTCTATAAAAAACTGGATCTCTATCTCCGACTCCCTTTAACTTCATATGAGCGGTAAAAAAGACATCATTTTTTGTTAAAGACGTTTTGGCATTGTTCTTATTCAAACAGCAAAACAGAAAATCTCATAGGAGTTGAGTATGGGTTCGGTAAAACTTTTAATAGGGTCATTTCAGTCTTTTAAACAAGCTCGCATCACATTAGGTTTTCAATATGGGGATGCATGTCTTGCTCT
>OVBN01000147.1:0-39463 GCA_900406565.1 Turritis glabra | reverse complement strand
TGTTTATTTCAATTGAGTCATTGACGAACCATGCTCTTGGTGTCGATCGACATTGCTTCTTAGTGTCGATCGACACCGACGACTTCACTTGTTGACGAATCATGGTGTTGGTGTCGATCGACACCAGTCAATGGTGTCACTCGATACCATAAGTTTATATGCCCAGTGTCGAGCGTCATTATGCCGATAGCAATTTCAAAACTCTCAAATCCTCTCTAATTTTCGCGATTTTCAGGCGATTCGAACGATTTTTGGGTGTATCTCGATCGGAATTTCAAGAGCAATCCATTTTCACTCCCCAATTTCTCGATCTGTGCTCATGGCTTCGCGAAAGAGGAGAAATCTGGGCGTTGGCGAAGCCTCTTCCTCTCGCCCACCGCGAGCCGCCGCCACCACCGCCGCAGGCTACTCGCCGTCGTCGCCTCCTCCTCCACAGGTAGCTCCTTCATCTCGTCTTGCATGGCCTAGGTTAGAAGGAAGGAAGATAATCATCTCTAGGGTTTGGGAGAAAACCCCAAAAGAAGAAGTTGAGAGTGATGCTTGCATTTACAGAGAGATTGCAGAGGATTGGGATGATTATGACTCTTTGTTTTACAATGCTTGGTTGGGAGTTGAGATTCGACCAACTAGGGTCGCGGATAATGTTGCTTTGAGGAGAATGGGTATTAAGGAGGATGTCCTGAAACTTCTGAGGAAGATCGGTCTGGGTACAATACCGACCAAGCACTATGATCTGTTCCCTGACTTGGTCCGCCAGTTCTTGGCCACTGTTCGTGTCTACTACACGAACGAGGTTATGAAGAATGCTCAGGAAGGTACACTCACCTTTCTGATTCGTGGAGTTCGTTACAGGCTGTCTCTGCGCGATCTCTGTGGGTTGTATGGTTTCAGCAGGGACCCAACAGGGGTGGCTCTTCCCACCATTTTCTACGATGCACAGGCCTTCTGGGCCTACTTTGGGAATGAGCGTTATGACTCGAAGACGTCCACCCAGTCTGACATCCGCCATCCTGCCCTGAGGTATGTCACTCGTCTTCTTGGAAACACATTTTTGTGTAAGATGGAGCCTGGCAAGATGAGATTGTCTGAGCTGGTTCTTCTGTATTATGCTGTTGGCGATCTGTGTGTTGATAGTTTTGAGTGGCCTGAGCTAGATGATGACATTAACTTAGGGGCTGTGTTTGCACATCACTTGGTCTCTCTGAAGACTAAGCCTTTTTCTGGTCGTGGGACCAAGGTTGAGAGTGTCGGTAGTCTGTAAACACCTATTTTTCGGCATTGTGGCATTGCTACAGAGAGCTGCAGCATCATTACCAGGCACTCGCTCATAGATGAGGAGTACCTGAAGAGTGCTCGTTGGATTAAGCTCGAGTGGCTTTGGTGCTTCACAGATTCGCGAGGCCCCCACCTGATTCAGCTGCCATAGAGGGATCTCACGGCCATTACAGAGGATCCTCTATGCCTTGACTTCCAGCCCGACTCTCGCCTGCTGACTGCTGCTCCACCATCTCGGGTTCGTCGAGGCAGCTCTTCACGTTCAGTTCTTTCTACTGCAGAGGACGCTCCTGTTCCTGACCTTGCTGGAGGTCCATCCTATGAGCTTCCGCCTACACCAGCGATTCCCATGGAGACTGCAGATTTTCAGCAATATGTCGCTGATAGCTTTCAGAGCATATGGCAGGCGATCTCCAGGTTGTCTCGCTGTGGTTGTGTGCGTCCCTCGACCAGGTCTGCTCCCCGTCGCCGTGCACCCACTCCTTCTGATGATGAGGTTACAGATGAGGATTAGTCTTTCGATTTCTCTAATTTTTACTTTTCCTTTGAGTCATTTTTCTTTATTTGAGTCAGTCTGTCCGCTACTATTTGGATTATGTATGGATTTATGTTGTTCTTTATCATTGCTTTTGATCTGTGTGTGCGTGTTTACAGTGCTTTTTGGATTTAGATCGACATTTCAATGTTTCTTGCTCGAATTTGTTTCTGCAAACAGACATGGTGTCGATCGACACTCACTCTTAGTGTCGCTCGACACCGACTTCCAATTACACCACCAGACGATATGCACTTGGTGTCGATCGACACCAACGATGGGTGTCGTTCGACACCAGGCACAAGTTACTCCATGACTCTCTTAACTCCATATTGTTCCATTTGATTTCTTTCTTTTACCACCACTTACTTTGGGATCACTGGGGACAGTGATTCTCAAGTCTGGGGGAGTTAGTCGCTGACATTGTATTTATTTTGTTGTTCTTATTTTGGTTTTATTGAGTTGAGTCCAATTCTGTTTGTTTTATTGAGTCAAAACTGGTTAGGGAATTACGATCTTTCTTCTTATTCTATGTGCTTGAGTGATTAATGATGCAGATTTAGTTCAGATGCGACTAATGAAAAATCCAAAAGCTGATCAGTATTCTAGAGAGACACATGTTTTGCAACAGTTTCCACACAAGCTGGAGCTAATTTCTGAGCTCTTCCTTTTACCTCATCAATGCAGCTGGTGTTCTTAGGGCTTGACTCCTCGTTCTTACCTGACAAACAAAAAGCCTAATTGAAAAAAAGTAATGGTACTCCTCTCCCTTATTCAGTAAAAAGAGTGTGTTTATTTGCAGAAAAGATGATATGATTTTCTTTAAAGTAAAAGGATAGGAAAATTTCCAACGACCCCATTATTTTACTTCAAAAGAAATGATTACACAAAAGTTGGAAACGAGGTTAGGAAAATTTCCTATGATACCGTTATTCGCCTATACTTTTGAGAGAAAAAAAAAAAAGAGAGAAACAACACAAAAGATGTTGAGAAAAGAACAAGTCTGGGGGAGAGAAAGAGTACCAAAAAGATGTGGAAGTTGGCTAATTTGTCATGGTATTGAATGGGAATGAGTCTAGAATGTCCTTGGAACTGATTTCATTGATGAGACCCAGCGATGAAGGCTAATGGGAATTATTGTGGAATTGTGGGTTAAATTTGGGGTGTTGAAAAGCTTACGGAGAAGTACATGGAGGTTGGATTTGATTGGTCTGTTGAGCATATGGATTTTGGTTTGAATGCTCAATGCATTGGTTTAAGAGAAAAGGGAGTTTCCGCGATTTGCAAACTTCTTTCACAGGTTAAGTTTATGTTTTGCTTGAGGGCAAGCAAAGGCTAAGTCTGGGGGAGTTGATATATCATGGTTTTTACAGTTTTTAACCATGATATAAGTCCTGTTTATAGAGTCTTTTTAGTGTTTTTGTGTCTCTATCGAGTCATTGTAGGTTCAGGTACGTTTTGGGATGATTGGAAGTATTTGGCATTCTGTAGCTGAGAAGAGCAAGTTGGAGATCACGATGGATGCTGGTGTCGATCGACACTGCCTCCTAGTGTCGCTCGACACCGGTCGCCACTACTTGTTGCACACGAGTTTTTAAAGACTTTTGATGAATTACAGAATGACCCAGAAGTTTTCCCTAATTGCAAGACAAGTCCCTGACGTGTTTTAGAGTATAAATAGTTGTTTTTAGAGTTTTAGAACATATCATATTTTTACTTTTGGCAATTGGATTTAGAGAGCTTGTTGGGAGAAATAGATCAGAACTCATTGTAGAGAGAAGATTTCGAACTCCCTTTATTTCTATTCTAATGCAATTTATTCATATTATGATTTGTGTTACATTGATTATGTCTGAGTAATTCACCTGTTAGATTTAGAGTTTTTCTAAGGATATGATGAATTGTTGAATTGGATTTGCTCTGTTAGGGTTATCATATGGTTCTTCATCTAGGTTGAGATTAATGCTAGTTCTAGACTGATCACCTGGAATTTAGATCATAGGATAATTGGTAGACACAAAAGTGTTATTGGTTTCCTGAATTAAACCTTGATGAGCAAAATTCCTATCTACAAAGACATTTGATTTAGGGATTTTGTAAACATATCGAACTTGAATTTAATGCATGTTTTGATTGTTGAATTTGCAAAGAAATTTGGAATTCACTGTTATAGACATAGATAATCTCTGCAACGAAAGTTGATTGGTTTGAATTTTGTGTTTGAGTTCAAGAGCGGTCCTTAACCAACCCTGCATTGCATATCTATTTTACAATTCTGAATTCCTGAAGAATTTCCCTAAGTCTAGCTTTTCCATATCTTTAAACCACAACATTTACTTTTAGTTGCTTGTTTTACATTTTGTCATTCATTATTTAGCTAAAACCCAAATTATTAATCTATTGTGTGAATAACAGTCTCTGTGGATTCGACCCCTAAGTACTGCATCGATCTCTTAATTTGAGAGAGTAAGCTCTAGGGATAATTTGAGCATATCACTCATGTAATTGGATATCACGACCTCTATCTTCATGCCTTAGAAATTCAATGAAAGCGGCTAGTGCGTGCACACAAGAATATCTTTCAATATCGAACACCCTGCAACTGCAACTTTTCAAGAGCAAGTTCACCAAATAAGGCTTTCCATCACTACCAATGACATTGTATTCAAGCGCGAATGTGTTCAGCTCCGTCACAATCAATTTCTCAGTAACAACCCATAAATCGTGCATGTAGTTCTCCACAAAAGGCACCAGTTTATGTTCAATTGATCTAGCCACAGCCTCTTTCCGATGTTCATTAAACCAATTAGAAATTTTTTTAATGATTGCATCAATCATGGGTATTAAGGAGTACCTCCTTGCGTCCTTAAACACACTGTTCAAAGATTGCACACAGTTGCTTGTGTCTAAGTTGTATCTTTCCCCCGGAAAACAACACCTTGCCCATTTTTCTTTCTCGGTACTCTCCTCCAGATACTTGGCTGCATAAGGATATCTCGTCTTAAAAGAAGTATAAGCACAATTGAACTCAGCCACTGTGTAATACCTACTGCATTCGATGAATCTCCATGCGACTACGTCTTTGTTTATGTTAGAAGCATGACCTTTCACATTTTGAGACAAATGCCATATACAATACCCATGATGAGCCTGGGGATACATATTAGCTATGGCGCTGATGAGTCTTGCATTTCTATTACTGATAAATACCAATTCGGAAGAGTCCGCTACAACGGTTTTTAGCATCTCCAAAAACCAGGTCCAACTTTCATCATTCTCACCATCAAGTACACCAAACGCTATGGGATAATGGTGACGATTAGGATCTTGAGCAGACGCAAAAATTAGTACACCACCATATCCGTTTTTGAGAAACGTTGCATCCACAATTTTCACTTTCCTCATTACTTGAAACCCTTCAATGCTAGCTCCCAAAGCTATAAATAGGTACTTGAATCTTTCCTTCTCATCCAATTTCACACGTGTTATTGTACTATGATTGACCTTCTCTAACATGTGCAAATAGCAATACAACATCTTGTAGCTTTCCTCCGGACTACCACGCAAATCACTAACAGCTTGATTTTTCCCTCTCAACGCTGTGGAGTATGATATATTCACACCTAATTTTGTCTTAACAAGATCTATGATAATTTTCGGAGTTGGAGTTTCCATTTGTCCTGGATAATCATCATGCAAAAGAGCTGCAACTAACTGTGGTGTGCCTTGCCTCTTCATGTTGTTGTTGCTTCTACTCTGACTAGACCGATAACATGTATGCATCTTGATGTACCTTCTAATCGAGAAAATATCTGTCTTTGGAATCCTTGCAGCTCGTAAACCCCATTTACAGATTTTTTTAGTACATTTTAGCACTAAACGTCCCTAATTCGACTTTTTAATAACAAAACCATAACTGTTAACAAATGAAGCTCTATCCACCACATCTTGCAATGCCTTCTTAGTTAGAAATTCTTGACGTACACTAAAATACAAACCGTCTTCCCATGGCTCTATAAACTGACTAGCTTCTATAACATCTGGAACCTCAACATATTCATCACCCATATTCGATCTACCCATACTGTTATCCACACCTTCATCGTTAGATATATTTCCACCCTCTACGATACCTTCATCATTTGCTTGTTCTTTTTCTACGTACAGAGTAATAGCATTAGCTCCGATTTCATCATCAGTTGACTTGTCATAGTTCATACCAAAAGAACTTTTGCCCGCTCTCGACAATTGCTTGGGCAGTTTCGAATTAGTGATGACCTCCACAAACAAAATACATCTACGATTCTCTTTATCAATGGACGTTAAATAAACACACAGATCCTCATCATCACAAATAGTCCATTGTTCCTCACATCCCACCAGCAATGGAATGTAACTTAATTGCAATTTAACCTTACTTTCATCTAACGCAAGCTTTTTGTATATCCTAGCTTCTACCATCGACAAAGTTATCTCCTCCACTGGTGTCTTCAACATTAAACTATACATGCGACCTTGGCATTTAAAATGTATGCTGGCATTAATGCTCATTGTGTCCTGCCAAAACAATACAAAAAACTTATTCAGTAATACTAGTTTTACTAGTTATACTACATATATCAGTTATACCAGTTGTACTAGTTATACTACATATATTAGTTATACTAGTTTTACCCAGTTCTCCTATCGCAAGAACTCAAATTCGATCTTTTTAGGATCTATATTTCACTACGATTCAACCACTGAAATCCATTTGTAACCAATTTAAAGTCCTAATCGACCTTCAAACAATGGTCAAACACACAATGTGCATAATGTTCATAATCAAATCTAATTGAAACCAAATGTGGATTCAATTTCTCAATGTGGATTCAATTTCTTCAATTTAAGTTGAAGAACAGACCTGGATTTTGAATATGCAAAGTAATGGCGATGAATCACGAGCTCGTAAGGACGCCGATGGTGGGAGAAGTGGAGTTCGAGCCGAAGAGGAAGAGCTTCGGTTTCTTCAGTTGTTTTTTTCTTGTTTTCGTTTTTATTTTTTAAATTAAAATATAATCATAAATTAAGAAATAAATGTAAAGGTAATTTCGTCTGATCACATTTGATTAAAATTGAAAGGGGCACATAGATGAGACATGCATCCACCGCTTTACTTCATCTAGAAACCATAAATTGTCGGAAAGGATCCGAACAATTCGGGTTTTTCCAGCTGTAACGGGTATGATCCGAAATATCCATTAATGGGCCAACAATTGGGCTTCATCATAAACGTTCAAAAGGCCTGGTAAACCGATCAGAAGGTAACCATTTCACTAAGTTCTGCATAGGACTTGACACGGTAAGAAGTTTAGGGTTGGAGAAGAAAGGAGGTTGCGGCTAGAAGGGTAAATGAAGAAGGGGGTTAGGATGGAAAGGAAAGGAAGCATTTTTGGTTGGTTTTTTATTTTATTTTATTGAAACCAAACATTTTAGAAAAGGCAAACTAGAGAAAGGTTTCGTTAGAGAGTAAATAAGACTTAACACACATATAAAATGTGTTAAGAGCAGAAAGTGTGTGAGAGTGAAAATAAATCTTAATAAAGTGTTAGAGTGCAATTATCTCTATAATATATAGTGTTGAACTAAAAAGTTACCTTATGACGTGTCATTTTGATCAAGTGAACTTAATATATTATATACCACTCCTGTTTTAAAAAATCAGAATGCCATCAGAGTTTTAACCTATTTTGATTAAGGTGGTGGCTTCTACAATATAGTGTTGTTATATATATATTCTTATATGGTGAGTTTCGGTTGATTATTACTATGAGTTGTAAAACTTAGATTGCATATAGTTGGATTTTTAGAAGAAAACTTTTAGAGAAAAATATATAATCTTTTCAGATCTTAACATTTTAATAAAAAATGTAAAATAAATTATTCATCTTATTTTAATGGCAAAAAAAACTATTCATCTTGTTTCGTGTTGATGTTGATGACAGATGAAGAAGATGATGAAGAAATTGAAGCAGAGAAGATGAATTTGCCCAGGAAAAAAAAAATCTGTAAGAACTTTCCCGAGAAAAGAATGAGAGGAAAAAAAAATGTTTAGTGCTCTGATATCATATTAACACTTTAGATGTAAAATGAATTTCTCAAAATGTACAATAGTCATTTATATATACAGTAGTGTATTCAGTAGACTTAAGCTAAAGGAGACTTAAGACTAACTAACTAAAATGTATATCTTAATTAGCTAAATAATTACCAGTCCTTTTTTTTGTTTGTTAAAATACTCCCCACTATTAATATGTATCGTTACATTTTTATTCCAACCTAGTAAAATAGATATATAAAAAAAGATGCAGTACTGTGCTTAAATGTGCACGTAAAAGACAGGAAAACAAATATAGTTTTTATTTTTCATAAATGAAAATAAATGTTTTCTTATACACTTATAATTTATGGTTTCTTATATACACCTCAATTTCATTCTAGCTGTCAAACGTTAGGCATGTAAAATTATCCTAGATACCATGCGAGTTTCTAATATATAATAGTTTAATCATTTTATAATTAATGAATTATTTATTTAATTTTTAATCATAAAGCAAATATTTTGACCAATAGGATGAAGACGAACGTGAGTTGCGTCTCTAGACGGGTTCTCATCGGTTCTCAAATGAGAACCGTCTCTCACACTCTCTTTCACTTTATCATTACTTTTTATTTTTTTATTCGTTAGATACCCTCTCACATACCTGCGTTGGAGATGGCCTAAGCATAGTTGCATGCCTAACGTACATTGTAATCATATATGTGCACGTAAAGAGTCTGCAGAGATAGAGCAATGGTACAATTATTCGTTCGACCCAATAAAAAAAAAGGAAGATTCGTACCCGAGCACTTTTACCACTCTTTTTTGTTTGTTTACCAATTAATAAACCTCAATTTCATTCTAGCTGTCAAACATTACAAGAACCAGCACATCATTTGAAAACTCATACGTCCATTAAGTTTCATTGGGGATCGAGAACAATACGTACGTACTATCCATCTTTATAACTTTGATATCGGACCTATGATGAAGGTCGAGAGACGATCGGACGGTTGCTACTTGCTACCCCCCATCGATGTGTTTCTCATGGTTTTAATCTAACGGTGTATGTTACTTCAACATGTTACAATAATTGAACAAGGCATTAAAAATTGTGTAGTCACGAGCCATGAGTCTCGTAATTGAACAAGTAAGCTACATATGGAACCTGTTATTGCTATTGTACAGTCTTCTGTTGTAGCCAATTTTGCGAAATAATACATATCATGCGTCCATGCTTCAGTGGGTCTATCATGCTTTTAATCCAACGGTTAAAAATATAATGGAATTTCTTAGTTCCTATCAACGGTTGTGGATTGTTGAATTGTCTTTGTGATGCCTAAACGCTACAAATCTCTACAGCATGGTCCGAGTGATATACTTTAACCCTCTGAGTTTTTTTCTCTGTAGAACAATCAGTTACACAAGAAGAACACAAATCTAATTTTGAGAATGATATACAATTATACACTCCAAATCTAATTTTGGGAGATGATAGTTTAACCCTCTTAAGTTTATCCGAGTGTAGAACGATGTCAGTTATTACAAGACGAACACATATAAATCTAATTTTGAGAAATGATAGTTCTTTATCAGAAAAATAAAAGAAATGAACCCTCTAAGTTTTTTTGTTTCTATCATTCTATCGGATGCTAAGAATGCTCATGTTCTATGTGTAATTTATGACTAATTTGAGAATGATAGTTTAAACCTAAGTTTTTCTTACTATCATTCTATCGGATGCTAAGATTGTATATAATTAAGTCAATTATTTATAAAGTTTGCAGTAAATTTTAAACGAGAATGTTCAAGTTGTATGTGTAATTTATGAATTGTGATGGTGAATTACACATGAAATTCTAACTGGCACCAAAAAAAAAAAAAAAGTCGATGGTATACGTGTTTCAACTAAATTTGCTTCCCTCATAGAAAACAATATGAGAATAATGAAATATATAATATTTATTCTAATGGGCTTATTTAAGCTAATAAATTAAACGAGGCTTACTTAGTGATATAATATGATTGGTCAGGTCCCCTGAAGACTAAGAAAGCCAAGGTTACATGGGAGGTCGTTTGTCGTCCGAAACGTGAAGGAGGACTTGGACTCACGCCCCTTAGAGAAGTAAATACGGTCAGCTGTCTTAAGCTCATTTGGAGAATTACTTCATCTCAACCTTCTCTTTGAGTACGATGGATCCAAACACATCTAATTCGGCAAAGCTCTTTCTGGTCACTACGTGAAAACACAACTACAGGATCATGGATGTGGAGGAAATTATTGAAGTATTGTTCCTTGGCTAGAGATTTTCAAAAAATGAAGGTTCGAAATGGTATTACGACCTCTTTTTGGTTTGATCATTGGTCTCATGTTGGTTGTATTATGGATAGGCTTGGTTCTCGAGGGGTAATCGACATGGGTATCCCCATACACTCCACTCTCGCTGAGGCATGGACCATTCGTAGGAGAAGAAAGTATAGGAGTGAAATTTTAACCAATATAGAAGAAGTTTTACTCGATCAACAAAGAGGGTCCAATCATGAAGAAAGTGATACTTGTCTTTGGCTTGCCAAACATGATCTTTACCAAGTGAATTTCAACACAAAAAAGACTTGGCTTCTTCTAAGAGAAATAAACCAACTGTTTCATGGAACAGAGGGGTTTGGTTCCCTTTTTCAACGCCAAAATACTCGTTTGTCACCTGGCTGGCTATTCTTGATCGCCTTTCAACAGGTTCTAAATTTGCGGGATGGAATGTGGGAGCTAATACTTCATGTAGCTTCTGTAACGTTCAGACGGAAACAAGGGACCATCTGTTCTTCTCGTGTTCATACTCAAACGTGATCTGGACCAAGCTTACCACGGGCCTCCTTACAACCAAATCAGCGGCAGATTGGGACTTGTTGGTCAACCTTCTCATGGACAATACCCTAAGTAATGCAACTTGGTTCTTGTTAAGGTACACCTTTCAAACAACTATACATACCCTATGGAGAGAACGCAATGCTAGGCCACATGGTGAACAACCAAAACCGAGTCCTTCGCTACTCAAATTCATCGACAGACAAGTCAAGAACCGTATCTCATCGATTCCAAACTATCTAAATGGCAAACTTAAAAATTGCCTCCATTTTTGGTTGGCCTCAAGATCTCCATAGGTATTTTACGCTATCGTCTGATTCGATTGTTTTCTTCCCTTTGACTTGTTAAATATGTGTGGCTTTTAACTTCCCGTTACACTTGATGTAAAAACATTTTTTTGGGTTCCGAATATAATTTGACATTCAATTCAAAAAAAAATATGATTGGGGAGACAAACACGGGAAAGAAGGTAATTAGGTGAAAATGATCATGAGACTAAAAAATATGCATCTTCCATGTACAAGGGTCTAGGTCAATCTTAGGTGTTTTAAAACACAATAACATAACATCACTCGATGAAATTAGAGTCTCCAAATCCACAAAAATCAGTCACTCAATAATTTATTCTTTCTATATTTTCTTCTATCCTTGTGATTTCAGCCGCCCATGCTGTCGCTTTTTCCTCCTCTAGACTACTTTGTTTTCCTTTCGCTTCCTTCTTCAAGTCTCCACGTACTATGTAGATGTAGCTAGGTTTCAAGCGAGAAATTTGACGTTTATTTGATGCTTTTGGCTGAAACAGTTTCTCTTAATTGTAGCAGATAATCAACGAACCCTTCTGAAAATATGAAAAGACATTTGAAACTATGAAAAGACATGGGAGGCAAGCCATAAATACAACACATTTGGAAGATCTTTTCAACTCGTACAAGCGTATAGCTTGAACGGACAACCAGAAACTTATTTATTTTCGGTGGGAACCGCAGCTTGCCTGATGACTGTACAATTCCATGGTAACAATACAACTTAAAGTGCAAGATAAGAACTATAGTTCGGTTAAGGGTTTGAGATAAAATCTTTTGTAAACTTTCTTTGAACTCGAAACAGACTAGTCCAAAGTTAGCAAATACTGAACAAACTCGGAGGGAAAAGATTGCTTTTGTCGGAGATTCGTCGCAACGAAGCCAATGGGAATCGTTCGTGTTGTTTTGTGGAATCAATCATACCCAGAGGAGAAAAAATCAATGGAGCGTAGGCATGGTCAAAAATACTTTGTCTTGGAAGCAAAGGTCATATATTTAAGACATTTGGAAGAAAGGCCCCGTGACTCCTGTCAAAAACCAAGGTGCATGTGGTAAATTTTCTGAAACAACCCAAATCTTGGGCCAAGCCCAATAATTCCTGAAGCCCAATTAGAAAACCCTAGGTATCTTCCCTCTTTCCTCTATAAATACTCTCATTTCTCTCTTTCTTTTTCCAAACTCTCCCGAGTAACGAACCGCTGCCGAATTCCAGAGTCTGAGAGAGAGCTAATGCGAACCACCGCCGAATTGTCTCCCGAGCTAAGATTGACCAAGCAACCGCCGAAATTAGCCGAAGGTAACCTCCGAAAACCGAGTTTGGCAAGCTTTAGTTTTGGACCGTTTAGTTTTTTTAAGATCTCTCTCTAACCGCTTCGAATCTCGTAAATCCAAGGTCACCATCGGATTCGTGACCACGAGACGAAGCCGGAGAGACCAACCGCAGCCGAAGCCACCACCGGATGCGCCGCCGGAAGGAAGCGCGTGATGCCCATGCGCATCGACGCGCCACCAAATCCTCCGCGCGTGAAGCTCACGCGCCGACAACAGTCGTCGGAGTCGCCGCCGTTAACCGGAGCCGCCACGACCGACCGCTGTCTGTTCACCGCTGGGAATCTGCCGCCGGTGACCTTTTCCGGTAAGCTGTCGCCGGAATTCTCGCCACCGCCCGGTTTAGGTTAACCGGTCGGTTTAATTCAATTGATTTCAATTTGGTTTCCGATTTATGTTAACTGGTCGGTTTAAATAGATTTGGTTTCAGTTTAGGTTAACCGGTCGGCTTAAATCGATTTGGTTTCGGTTTAGGTTAATCGTTTCGATTTTGAAATTAATTTTCGGTTTAGCTTAACCAGACCGGTTTGATCGGTTTGATCGTTGACCGGTTTGGTTGACTTTGACCGACCGTTGAACGTTGACCGTTGACTTTTCGGAGTTGACCTTTGACTGGTTGACCCGAAAACCGTTTTTCGTCGTTCGAAAGCCGTCTGACCTGATTTTTCGTGCTGGTTTGGTCGTTGACCGTTTCGGTTGACTTTGACCGACCATTGACCGTTGACCGTTGACTTTTTGGAGTTGACCGTTGACTTTAACCGGTTGACCCAAAAACCGTTTTTCGTCGTTCGAAACCCGTTTGACTCGATTTTTCATGCTGGTTTCAGATCCGGAGTTGGATTAATCAATTGAAGTTCAGAAACCATAGTTTCAGCGTTGATAAGGTGAGGGCTATTCCGTAAACTTCTGTACTTTGCTCGAGGATTCTAGTTACGGATAGTTTAATAACTAAATGTGATATGTTTCTTTGATCGAGTCTAGCTAGTTTGCTTGTTTAAATTGAACATAGGGATTTAGATGATTCAATCTAATTGTTTGCTCATACTGTTTATGTTAAGTGATTGTACATATACATATATATATGGTTATATGGATATACGGTATAGTGGATACAAAGACGGACTTCTGTATGGTGTCGCATTGTGTGAGGGTTGGGGGAGGGCAATCCATAGTCGATATGTTGCCCTGCACCTTTAGATCGATAAGCATCCTCTGGGCGGTGAGATTGGGCACTATCCTATTGTTGACCTCGTTAGAGGGTGAGATTGGGCACTATCCCATAGTTGACCTCGTTGGAGGGTGTGATTGGGCACTATCCCATAGTTACCTCAAGGGTGAGGATGTGATTGGGCACTATCCCATAATAGGACAATTGTTTGTTGGTTGAGCACTGTAGGTGCTGTGTTTGTTCATGTTTGGTTCTATTCTGTTTTGTGGTTAGTTTTTTAGATGGAGTCAGAGACATGCGGTTAGCATCCCATACCTCACTGAGTGACTCCCCTGTTGCTCACCCCTCTTTTCCCCCTTTTAGGTGAGCCTGGCGAGTAGTTTGTTACTTGACGTATCGGGGTGTTGTTTTGGGGTTGATTCTCGTTTTTCGCGATATTTTCATTAAAACAATTGTGTTATGGATTTTATTTGGATTTATTATGTTTTATCGGATTTACGGAATTATCGGGATTTATATTTAATAAAACGGATATTTATTAAAAAAAGTTAATTGTGGTAAAAGTTATTTATGGTAACACGCCGTTCCTGAGTGAGGGTGAGACAGGTGTTACGCGTGGCCCGCCGTTCCCGAGAGAGGGTGAGACGGGTGTTACAATTTGGTATCAGAGCGAGGTTTAGCTGACCCGGTTCTGATCCGGGGGCTGTTAAGAGTTGAAAATATTTTGATTCGGATTTGTTTTAAAGATGTTTGGGGGGATGGGAGAATTTCAAAATAAATGACACCCTTTCTGTTGAGTATTAGTGTGTTAGTGGTTAGTGCTCGGATCCTTGCTAAATCTAATCGAGTCGGAATCTGAATTCGAGGACGAATTCCTTGTTAGTGGGGAAAAATTGTAACAACCCAAATCTTGGGCCAAGCCCAATAATTCCCGAAGCCCACCAAGCCCAATTAGAAAACCCTAGGTATCCTCCCTCTTTTCTCTATAAATACTCTCATTTCTCTCCTTCCTTTTCCAAACTCTCCCGACTAATGAACCGCTGCCGAATTCCCGAAGCCCACCAAGCCCAATTAGAAAACCCTAGGTATCCTCCCTCTTTTATCTATAAATACTCTCATTTCTTTTTACTTTTCCAAACTCTCCCGACTAACGAACCGCTGCCGAATTCTTGAGCCGGAGAGAGAGCAACCGCGAACCGCCGCCAAATTGTCTCCCAAGCTAAGATCGACCAAGCAACCGCCGAGATTAGCCGAAGGTAACCTCCGAAAACCGAGTTTCGAAAGCTTTAGTTTTGGGCTGTTTAGTTTTTTAAGATCTCTCTATAACCATCGGATTCGTGACGACGAGACGAAGCCGGAGAGACCAACCGCAGCCGAAGCCACCGCTAGACACGCCGCCACGCGCCTCCACGCACCGCCGAGTCCTCCGTGCGTGAAGCTCACTTGCCGCCGCCAGTCGTCGCCGTTCGCCGAATCCGCCGCGACCGACCGCCGTCCGTTCGCCCCCGAGAATCCGCCGCCGCGTCACCGTCGCCGCTGGTAACCTTTTCCGGTAAGTCATCGCCGAAATTCTTGCCGCCGACCAGTTTAGGTTAACCGGTCGGTTTAATTCAATTGATTTCAATTTGGTTTCCGGTTTAGGTTAACCAGTCGGTTTAAATCGATTTGGTTTTGGTTTAGGTTAACCGGTCGGTTTAAATCGATTTGATTTCAGTTTAGGTTAACCGATTCGATTTTGAAATTGATTTTTGATTTTGCTTAACCGGACCGGTTTGACCGGTTTGATCGTTGACCGTTTCGGTTGACTTTGACCGACCATTGACCGTTGACTTTTTGGAGTTGACCGTTGACTTTAACTGGTTGACCCGAGAACCGTTTTTCGTCGTTTGAAAGCTGTCTGATACGATTTTTCGTTCTGGTTTCGAATCCGGAGTTGGATTATCAATTGAGGTCCAGAAACCGTAGTTTCAGAGTTGATAAGGTGAGAGCTATTCCGTAAACTTCTGTACTTTACTCGAGGATTCTAGTTACGGATAGTTTAGTAACTAAATGTGATGATTCAATCTAATTGTTTGCTTATACTGTTTATGTTAAGTGATTGTACATATACATATATATATGGTTATATGGATATACGGTATAGCGGATACAGAGTTGGACTTCTGTATGGTGTCGTATTGTGAGAGAGTTGGGGTGAGGGCAATCCATAGTCGATCTGTTGCCCTGCACCTTTAGATCGATAAGCACCTGGGCGGTGAGATTGGGCACTATCCCATAGTTGACCTCGTTGGAGGGTGTGATAAGTGCGTCCATCGGTCAACCACCTAATTGAAACCTGCCATTTTAAGTGATGATAGATGCGAGTGACTATGGAATTAGATTGAACGTAGACTCTCAATTGTGCTGTATTTGGGTATGGGTTCCGTGATTTACCGTTGGAAGCTAAAACGTTGCTTTATTTGATATATTAAAAGCCAATTGTGTTTAGATATGGGTGTTGAGGACGAATTCATGCTGGGTTGATTGAGAATATAGATTATGGATTCTTTTATCTCTTTTGCTTACGGTGATTGATTATGTTTAGTGCATAGAAAACAGGTGTAGTAAACGTAAAGTACCCAAAATGATTAAGAAGGTTGTTCGTGAGCAATGCTCAGAAGATACGAGATTGAAGGCTTCAGTCGACATCTACAAGGAATTTGTGCTTAATGAGATTGAAGTATTTACAGTTTGATTCTTTGATTTCACATGGTCTTTGTTTTATCATTAGGATTTTGGAAATTATAGATATTTTGGATGGTCTTCACAACAAAACTTGTTTTAAAACATATCCAGGAAGGTTTTGTATTAAAGATTTGAATATTTTGTTAGGTAGCTATGTTTTCACCAGTAAACATATAAGAAGGGTCTGAATCAAGCATTCAGGAAGGATTCTAAGAAATATAGGAAGAATTTCTCGAATTTCAGGAAGGCCTTCTTCAAAACGAAAAATAAATAAAACAAAACATACACACCTCATAAGGATTCGACATCGAGACCTTTGAATATTGTACTAGAGCGTGTAACCAGTAAGACAAGCTTTTCATTCAAATATAGTATAAAAATAAATGTATATACAGGTGATTCTATGAAATTCATGAAGGTTTTCTTGAATTTCAAGATGACCTACATAAAAAAGTTTGGATTTCCTAACATCAGGATGTACACAAAAATGAAATCATTACCCCTCACTAATGGAGTAATCTACTAATATTTGACACATTGAAACAAAATACACATAAAAAGAGATTTAGGAACACATTTATTTAAATTTAGGAATGAAATCAATATCTCTCACTAAATGGAGTAATATGTGATACATTAGGGCAAAACATTAATAACAGATTCAAAAACTCATTTCTTTAAATTTAGGAAGGAATTCATAATATTTAGGAAGCCGTCCTTGAAATGTAGGAAGAGCTTCCTAAATATTCAGAAATTCCAAAAATGGTGATGACCAGAACCAGCAGATCCTCTACCACTGTACTCCGCCTCATCATCACTATTAGCCCACTCCATAACCGACGAACTACAAGCCAAAGAAGCCAAAGACATCGAAAGCGATGACGACGACAAATTTCTATTACTCTTTTATCAACAGTTTTGTTCCCAATGACATTATATCGAACACTTAGTATGCAACAACTTTGGTGTTAACACGATTTGGACATGTGATTCATCAAAGTTACAGAGACGTGTTCAGTCAAAGAATTTGCTGGAACCCTTGTACCATAGTTGGCAAAGTTATGGTACAGAGGACAAAGGTATCAACTTTGGACATGTGAATACGATCCGTTGTAGCAATCCTCACCATATCGTTCCTTTCTTCATGAATCGCCGTTACGGATTCCTCCCTTCCACCGTCGAGAAGTCTCAGATCTAACGCTCTGACGAAAATGATCATATTCGTTCCCAATTATCATTCACTTTCATCTCTAAGAACACCAATTCATTCAAAGATTGAACCAAAAACATCCTTAGCATGGTCATGGCTCAATTAAATCAAATTAAAAAAAATCCCAACACGAAGAATTAACAAAATCATAAAGAGTTATGAATGAAAAATACAAATTGGTGAATCTTAAATCAAAATAAGAGAAAATACATAGAAATAAAATTAAAAAATAATAAGATGAAAATACATAAAAAATAGGAAATAATATTAGTTTTCTTAGACATTGTAAATCTTCATACCACCTATCCCACGTTCCATATCTTCCCAATCCCAGCCAAAGTGTGTGTAACTAGTCAATCTTGGATAAGAATTTATGCGTTTAGCTAAAAATATGTAATGGTGTCCTTCTATGAAGAAATTTTTCGTTGAATCTCCAAAGTCGCAATCACCCGTAATGATTAATAAATTCCGCGGCCGATTATGGGGGCCGTGGTCGATTGCATATCTCATCATATAAACTTCTAAGAGAAAATCCGCGGCTGGAGAGTTGGGCTTGCGTTGACCATGCGAGTTGCATAACTCGCCTCTTTCAACTGCATGATGTACTTCAAAACCTTGACGTACAAGGACGTCTTTAACAGCTTGACCAAGCTTCACTAAATCTCCACAGGCAATCCTAATTGGTGAAAGATGAAATTTGGGATAAACCTTGGGGTCTCTCCGATGTAAGTCTCCTAACGAGTTTTCAATATATTCTACCGCATTTTTCAGCATAGAAGGATCCGTAAATGGGCATGTGTTTAAATCCCAAAATTCGGGAACTTCATCTGCAATAAAAAAGTGAAATCACACCAAAAAAAAGTCATATTTACTCTATATTGATCATTTAAATCCAAGAGGGGATAGAGGAGATAGAGAAAATCTTACCAAAAACTAATTCCGAGGATTTTCCGGTAGAGGCCATGGTGAGTGGAGAAAAACTTATGACCTTACCATAAAGAACCCGGAAGTTATCACTTCAGCTTAAGGAAAATCTTTATAATATATTGTTCATTAAAAACGTTCAAAGCTCCTCTTGCAGGCTAGTAACTATCTTTTACCTTTGGAGTTTCAGCTGGCGATTATGAGTTGAAAGTGCATAAGATGTTGGAACACAAAGTCTGTGTATAAATGTTTGAGGTTTATGCAAAGACTTTGTGTAACTAGAAATAGCCCAATATAATATAGGGAGAGTTGCACAATGACACACTTTCTCCATGTTTGTATGCAAAATAGACACTTTTTGGTTTTGGAGACACTTTTTAACTGTTCATATTTATTCTATACAGTTTTATTCCTGAAAAATTATTTGGATTGTAACTAAAGAGTCACAAAACACTAGTTAAAGTATAATGAGAATATGCGTACTTATATGGCCATCATTTGTTCTCTTCTTCTTCGTCACTTTTTTCTCTTTCTCTTCCTCTCTCTATCTCTCCCTCTTTCTATTTTTTCCTCTCAATCTTTCTTTGTTATCTCTTTATTTAGTCATTGTTATATATATATTGTCAAATTTTGTTTTACAATAAATTATGATTATATTTTTCTATTAAGTGGATGACCAATTATTGTGTAGTCTATGGACACTACTTGTGGTTAGTTATCTAAAAACATATAAATGCCTAATTGATCAAACTATTCGATAACCACCAATATCGTGTACATTGTCCTATTTTTTTGACAATTTGTTCGCTTTTAGATGGACACGCGCATTCAAGTTTTATAAAACTCATCCAAATAAAAAGTTTTTCATGGCTGTAACATTTTGTTCCATTGTCTTCCTCTACATCATGCTATGGTTTCTTCCACAACATGAAATTTCTTACACCTAACGACCCAATTGCTTTCCATGAACTCAGAACTACAACAAAAGAATTTAAAACCATAAACTCTAAACCCAATTAAACGCTAAACCCTGAATCTTAAATACTAAACCCAAAATCGTAACCCATAATTTTAAAACATACCCCTAAACACTAGACTCTAAACCTAAATCCTAAACCTAGACCCCTAACATGTATCCACTCAACCCTAAATTCCAAAAGCAAAACCCGTAACATACTCTAGATCCTAATCCGTAACCCCTAACTCCTAAACTATAAACCCTAAACCATGTAACATATGCATATATGGTTATGTTGCATCACATTAGGGATTAATATTCATGCAAGAAGAGAAAGGTGACTTCTTTAGAACATAAAGTAACTTCTAGTAAATATTGGATAAAGAAAACTAAACAAATCGCCAAATGACATTGAACATTTTTCTTAGTCCACGGTTGTCAGATATAGTCCATAACTTCATATTTTAGTTGAACATTTTTCTTAGTCCACGGTTATCAGCTTCAATATCTGTATATTATAGTGAAAATTGTTGTCTAACTATACCCTCGTTTTTTCTTTTCTTTTCGTAGCAGATTTTAGGTGTCCACATAATTGTGTCCATTACACAATGTCCATTGCAATGTGGCTACGATGTGGTGGCTGCAATGTTGTGGCTTCGATGCAATTGGCTACGATGTGGTGGTTGTGATGCGGTCGATGTGATTATGTGGCTTCGATGCAGCTTCAATATATGTATACTATAGTGTAAGTTGCTTGAATACTTTATTTTAAACGAACGAGCGAAAACTAGTTGTACAGTGGCTGTAGTTTACCACTAAAAGACTCCAACCTTCGCAACATTAAAGATCTATGGCTAGAGTTTGCATCTTCGTTATGGATTCTTGTACTTTTTAGAAAGAAACAAAGTCCATTACACAGTATCCATTAAATAATGTCCATTACATAATCTCCATTATACAATGTCCATTCCAAATATATGTTTCAATGGTGTCCATAATTATATGTCCACAGTAAACCATAACCTCTAACCCTTTTCCACTCAACCTTAAGCCCTAAAAGAAAAACCTTAATCATAAACTAGATCCTAACTCATAAACCCTAAACCCTAAACAATGATAATTTGACTTTGACTTAGTCATGAAACACATTTGCTGTAAAGATATGCATGGTTGACCATTAATAATTGTCCAAGCGGTGCAGTTCATATGGTCATTTTATAATCTATAAATAAAATAAAAGAAGTAGAATTCAATATGAAATTGATAGTGTCGACTAAGCAACAAACATATTTTAAAAACTAATCGACGGTATGCGTGATGATGAAAATAGTAAACCCTTAACCTTACACTAGGTCATAACCCCTAAACTCCTAAACCCTAAAGTATAAGCCCTAAATCATAAATATTAACTTCAAAATGCTAGAGACGAATATGCCTCATCATCAACCTATTTTTAGCACTTTACGTGAAATATGAACTAATATTTTGCATTCTTGAACCAAACCAAAACATAAATGTTTAGTCATTTGGTTATATATATAAGCTTACATAACACAACAACTATCTAGAGAACTTGTTTGTGGTTATAAACCAAAATTTAAAAATGGATTAGTAATTAATTGTAATTTAAAAGATTATAGAAGTTGTAAGTGGATAAACTAAAATTAAAAAACTCATTAATTTTACGAGCGAGTAATCTATCTTATAAACATTAAAGGATGTAGCCAAACATCTTCGTCATCCCATATAAGCCGAACATGTGGACACCATATTTTGTATGCGCTTTAAAATATAATTACATTACATATGAAAAAGCACTTGTAGATGATCTCTTGTGGATGTAGTATATATCAAGAAATTGAAAATTTCTATTATGTAATACTTTCATTTTTCAACCCAGAACTGAATTGGTAATCGGAACCCTAAATTCAGATCATAAAGAATAAGGAAGAAGTAAGCAAACTACCTCTATGTTTTCCATGTAAACCAAGACATAGTTGTCCAAGTAGTGTAGTGTATGTGATCATATTTTTCCAAACACGTAATTGGTCATGAAAGTCGAGAAGAAGAAGAAGATTACTAAATGGCTGAATCAAAACCCTAAATTCGGATCATATTTTTCTTATTCCACATATACCACTTCATCTATAAAGGACTAGCCATCATACACAATTCATCTCATCAAATGCATCTAATCACCAAACAACATTGAATATTTTTATAGTCCATACATGACTAGCCATCATATACAATCCACTAACAAAAATAGTAACAGTAAAAGTGCCAGATAAACAAAAACAATAAGAAATAGGAAGAAGTAAGCAAACTAGCTATGTGTGCCCAATCACATCCTCCAACGAGGTCATCTATGGGATAGTGCCCAATCTCACCCTCTAACGAGGTCAACTATGGGATAGTGCCCAATCTTACCGCCCAGGTGCTTATCGATCTAAAGGTGCAGGGCAACAGATCGACTATGGATTCCCCTCACCCCAACTCTCACACAATACGACATCATACAGAAGTCCGACTCTGTATCCGCTATACCGTATATCCATATAACCATATATATATATATGTATATGTACAATCACTTAACATAAACAGTATGAGCAAACAATTAGATTGAATCATCACATTTAGTTACTAAACTATCCGTAACTAGAATCCTCGAGCAAAGTACAGAAGTTTACGGAATAGCTCTCACTTTATCAACGCTGAAACTACGGTTTCTAAACCTCAATTGATTAATCCAACTGCGGATTCGAAACCAGAACGAAAAATCGTGTCAGACAGCTTTCAAACGACGAAAAACGGTTCTCGGGTCAACCAGTTAAAGTCAACGGTCAACTCCAAAAAGTCAACGGTCAAAAGTCGGTCAAAGTTAACCGAAACGATCAACGATCAAACCGGTCAAACCGGTCCGGTTAAGCAAAATCGAAAATCAATTTCAAAATCGAATCAGTTAACCTAAACTGAAACAAAATCGATTTAAACCGACCGGTTAACCTAAACCGACCGGTTAACCTAAACCGAAACCAAATCGATTTAAACCGACCGGTTAACCTAAACCGGAAACCAATTTGAAATCAATTGAATTAAACCGACCGGTTAACCTAAACTGGTCGGTGGCGAGAATTTCGGCAGCGGTTCGTTAGTCGGGAGAGTTTGGAAAAGGAAGGAGAGAAATGAGAGTATTTATAGATAAAAGAGGGAGGATACCTAGGGTTTTCTAATTGGGCTTGGTGGGCTTCGGGAATTATTGGGCTTGGCCCAAGATTTGGGTTGTTACAATTCTTCCCCACTAACAAGGAATTCGTCCTCGAATTCAGATTCCGACTCGATTAGCTTTAGCAAGGATCCGAGCACTAACCACTAACACACTAATACTCAACAGAAAGGGTGTCATTTATTTTGAAATTCCCCCATCCCACCAAACATCTTTAAAAGAAATCCGAATCAAAATATTTTCAACTCTTAACAGCCCCCGGATCAGAACCGGGTCAGCTAAACCTCGCTCTGATACCAAATTGTAACATCCGTCTCACCCTTTCTCGGGAACGGCGGACCACGCGTAACACCTGTCTCACCCTCACTCGGGAACGGCGTGTTACCATACATAACTTTTACCACAATTAACTTTTCTTAATAAATATCCGTTTTATTAAATATAAATCTCGATAATTCCGTAAATCTGATAAAACATAATAAATCCAAATAAAATCCATAACACAATTTTTTTAATGAAAATATCGCGGAAAACGAGAATCAACCCCAAAACAACACCCCGATACGTCAATTAACAAACTACTCGCCATGTTCACCTAAAAGGGGGAAAAAAGGGGTGAGCAACAGGGGAGTCACTCAGTGAGGTATGGGATGCTAACCGCATGTCTCTGACTCCATCTAAGAAACTAACCACAAAACAGAATAGAACCAAACATGAACAAACACAGCACCTACAGTGCTCAACCAACAAACAATTTTCCTATTATGGGATAGTGCCCAATCACATCCTCACCCTTGAGGTAACTATGGGATAGTGCCCAATCACACCCTCCAACGAGGTCAACTATGGGATAGTGCCCAATCTCACACTCTAACAAGGTCAACAATGGGATAGTGCCCAATCTCACCGCCCAGAGGATGCTTATCGATCTAAAGGTGCAGGGCAACATATCGACTATGGATTGCCCTCCCCCAACCCTCACACAATGCGACACCATATAGAAGTCCGTCTCTGTATCCACTATACCGTATATCCATATAACCATATATATATGTATATGTACAATCACTTAACATAAACAGTATGAGCAAACAATTAGATTGAATCATCTAAATCCCTATGTTCAATTTAAACAAGCAAACTAGCTAGACTCGATCATAGAAACATATCACATTTAGTTATCAAACTATCCGTAACTAGAATCCTCGAGCAAAGTACAGAAGTTTACGGAATAGCCCTCACCTTATCAACGCTGAAACTATGGTTTCTGAACCTCAATTGATTAATCCAACTCCGGATCTGAAACCAGCACGAAAAATCGAGTCAAACGGCTTTCGAACGACGAAAAACAGTTTTCGGGTCAACCGGTTAAAGTCAACGATCAACTCTGAAAAGTCAACGGTCAACGGTCAATGGTCGGTCAAAGTTAACCAAAACGGTCAACGACCAAACCAGCACGAAAAATCGAGTCAGACGGCTTTCGAACGACGAAAAACGATTTTCGGGTCAACCAGTCAAAGGTCAACTCCGAAAAGTCAACGGTCAACGTTCAACGGTCGGTCAAAGTCAACCAAACCGGTCAACGATCATACCGATCAAACCGGTCTGGTTAAGCTAAACCGAAAATTAATTTCAAAATCGAATCGATTTAACCTAAACCGAAACCAAATCGATTTAAACCAAACCAAAGTCACCGGCGGCGGATTCCCAGCGGTGAACAGACGATGGTCGGTCGCGGCGGCTCCGGTTAACGGCGGCGACTCCGACGACTGTTGTCGGCACGTGAGCTTCACACGCGGAGGATTTGGTGGCGCGTGGATGCGCGTGGGCATCACGCGCTTCCTTCCGGCAATGCGTCTAGTGGTGGCTTCGGCTGCGGTTGGTCTCTCCGGCTTTGTCTCGTGGTCACGAATCCGATAGTGACCTTGGATTTGCGAGATTCGAAGCGGTTAGAGAGAGATCTTAAAAAAACTAAACGGCTTTCCGCGTTATTTTTATTGAAACAATTGTGTTACGGATTTTATTTTGATTTATTATGTTTTATCGGCTTTACGGAATTATCGGGATTTATATTTAATAAAACGGATATTTATTAAGAAAAGTAAATTGTGGTAAAAGTTATGTATAATAACACGCCGTTCCCGAGTGAGGGTGAGACGGGTGTTACGCGTGGCCCGCCGTTCCTGAGAGAGGGTGAGACGGGTGTTACAATTTGGTATCAGAGCGAGGTTTAGCTGACCCGGTTCTGATCCGGAGGCTGTTAAGAGTAAAAAATATTTTGATTCGGATTTGTTTTAAAGATGTTTGGTGGGATGGGAGAATTTCAAAATAAATGACACCCTTTATGTTGAGTATTAGTGTGTTAGTGGTTAGTGCTCAGATCCCTGCTAAAGCTAATCGAGTCGGAATCTGAATTCGAGGACGAATTCCTTGTTAGTGGGGAAGAATTATAACAACCCAAATCTTGGGCCAAGCCCAATAATTCCCGAAGCCCACCAAGCCCAATTAGAAAACCCTAGGTATCCTCCCTCTTTTCTCTATAAATACTCTCATTTCTCTCCTTCCTTTTCCAAACTCTCCCGACTAATGAACCGCTGCCGAATTCCCGAAGCCCACCAAGCCCAAGTAAAATAATGGAGTCGTTGGAAATTTTCCTATCCCTTTACTTCAAAGAAAATCATATCATCTTTTCTGCTTTTAAACACACTTTTTACTGAACAAAGGAGAGGAGTACCATCACTTTTTACTTAGGCTTTCGCTTGCTAGGTAAGAACGAGGAATCAAGCTAATGAACACCAGTTGCATCGATGAGTTAAAAGGAAGATATTGGAAATTAGTTCTGGCTCGTGTGGAATCTGTTACAAAATATGGGTCGCTCTGGTTTACTGATCAATTTTTGGATTTTTCATTACTCGAATATGAACTAAAACTGTACAAAATTCAATTAGTAGCTGACAAACTGACACGCACACACAGATCAAAAGCAATGACATAGAATCATCATAAGTCTATACAAAATTCAATTAGTAGCTGACAAACTGACTTAAATAAGGAAATATGAGATGTCTCTGTAAGCGCATTCGTCGCTTTCGGTTTCCTCCTTTGGGGATTTCTCCCAAACCCGCCCCGAGACAATCTTCTTGTCTTCTCTCTTATGCCACGGGGGCCGCGAAAGAGGTACAGCAGCTGATGGAGGTTGCGGCGGTGGCTGAGAAGGCTGGGAGGACGGCGGTGATGGCTGATTAGGCGGTAGCTGAGAAGATGAAGCGCCGCCGTCATCCTGATTTCGTGTCTTTCGCAACACCATGGGCATAGATCGAAAAAGGGGAGGTTGGAAATGGATAGATCGGCAAAATCCGTTGAGATTAGCACCTGAAATCAACGAAATTGCCCAAGAATCGCCGAAGTTAGAGAGATTAAAAATAAGAAATCGATTTTTGGGTTATGACGCTCGACACGTTCTGGGTTTATAAACTTATGGTGTCGAGTGACACCATTGACTGGTGTCGATCGACACCAACATCATTAGGCGACAATTTAGATAATCCAACGGTGTCGATCGACACTAAGAGAGGGTGTCGGTTGACACTGATACCATAGTTCAACAAAACTCTATTGAAATAAACGAAAACTAAATGAAGAAAATAAAAGAAATAAAAATATGATACAGCGTTACAACAGTGGGTTGCCTCCCACTAAGTGCTTGTTTTGAGTCATTAGCTTGACTTGGCAGCAGATTAAGCAGAGGGTGCGTCTTCCAAACGGATAATGTGTCCGTCTGGTATTGCGGCATTCGCCGAGTAATGTTTCACCCTTTGTCCATTCATAGTAAACTTCTTGCCGTTAGAGTTCATTAGGACAACAGCACCATATGGTCGAACCTCCTTGATGGTGAAAGGACCTGACCAACGAGAACGCAATTTTTTAGAAAATAAAGTTAAACGAGAGTTGTACAGAAGTACCTGATCATTCGGTTCAAATTTCCTGGAGATGATTTTCCTATCATGATATGCCTTTGTTCTCTCCTTGTACAGCTTAGAGTTCTCATAGGCATGGAATCTGATCTCATCCAACTCATTTAGCTGAACCATTATCCGTTCCGCAGCAGACGTGATGTCGAAATTCATCATCTTGACAGCCCAAGCTGCTTTGTGTTCTAGTTGCACTGGAAAGTGACAAGCTTTCCCATAAAGCAGATGAAATGGTGTAGTGCCCAATGGAGTCTTGAAAGCTGTCCTGTAAGCCCAAAACGCATCATCCAATTTGGCGGATCAATCCTTCCTTGTCTTGTTCACTGTCTTCTCTAGGATCTCCTTGATCTGCCTGTTGGACACTTCCACTTGTTCACTTGCCTGGGAATGATAAGGAGTAGCAACGCAATGATGGTCCCCATGCTTTTTCAGCAGCTTTTCAAAGACCCTGTTGATGAAGTGTGAACCACCATCACTGATCACAATTCGAGGAACTCCAAGCGAGGAAATATGATGGACTTAAATAGCTTAAGAACCACTGCAGAATCATTCTTTGGGCTAGCAATCGCTTCTACCCACTTCGATACATACTTTTTATTCTTGTAGTTCTATCACACATCGCTTGTTATCTTAATAATTATTAATACTATTATTAGTAACCTCAAAACCAAAAAAAATAAAAGATTATTCTACGTATATAAGTTTGATAATATCCAGAACTCTCTCAGTGCTGCTGAGTATATATTTTTACTACATTCAGACTACCATATATCCTCGATATTCCATCAGATGATAATTCTCAAAAATAAAATTATAAAAAACAAAGAAAACTCCGTTGACAATTTGTTAAAGTAATGCTACTATCTATAATTCGAGAATTTATCTGATCAATTCCAAAACTAAAGTTTAGGATCCTGAAAATAAATTATTTTCCTGATATATAGATATAATATTGAACTTAAGTTTATTTATTTTCATATTTTATATTATCAATTTAATTACTTATTAAAAAATGTGGATCCAAATTCAGATATGAATATATATATATATATATAAAACTCTAGATATTGTAAATCGGATAGTTGAATCATATAGATGAATGATCTTTTTAGTTTTAGTGGATTAAGAACTAACCGATATCTGCAGCAGCCAATTTGACATAAAGATCATGACCGCTGTTGGCGTAATTTCCGATATCCCAGAGCTCTCCGGTCCAAATCACACAACCCGACCGCCCATATTCGATAACATTAGCAAACGCCGTACAATTGCAATCGCTATTGCACCTATCCTCACATTCCTTCACATCAATTTTTCTATCCACGATCGCCTCTGTAGTAGTAACTGGCAACTTCATCTTCTTTAGCTGCAAAAACTCATCCCCCGTGCAACTCAACGGGTTCTTCCTCACACACTCGCTCGACCAATCTCCAGAATACCAATCATGGTGGTTCATAGGATTGAACCCTTTGAAACAATTACACATCGGTTACGCGTTTGTGTCACAGTAACTGTAAGGACCACATACCTCAAACACATCACACGGGTTTGTTGATAAAAGCCAAAAGTTGTCCCATGCCAGTGTTGTTGGAACCCACGTGGATAGCTCCAAAAACCCTGAGAAACTCATTGTTAATCTGGAGTATGAGCTGGGATCGGTGTCTTGGAAAGTGAAAACGGTCTCCTCTGGGTTATCCGTGAAATTGTAGAAAATGTCAATGTTGTTCCATTGTTGCATCTCCGGAATGCCAGTAAACCGGATTCCGTCCCACGGACTGCTCCTGAACACTTGCCCGTTTGACTTCCAAAGATAAAATTCATGTAACCCTCGAGTTTCAAGTTTGTACGAATAATCCCCATTTGACGGATCATATGCGCTTCTCCATGATCTTAGGAATCTGTTTGTTTTTGTTTTGTGATCCCAGCCCAATTTCATTTGTGGGAGTAAAGTATCTGTAGGAAAATCAAAGCTCTGCCACAAAAATCCATTTGGGTTGTTTGTTTTTCCTACAGATACTTTACTCCCACAAAATGAAAATGGGCTGGGATTCTTTGACTACAAAATTTCCGTTATCGAGAAGCTCTGCCACCACCGGAGATCTTACATCTCCTCCGCTGAGATTCCAAGACCATATAGGAGTATTAACTTGATCGAGGAGGAGGAGCTTTTTGTCCGAGATTTTGAGGCTTCCTCTAGAAGTAGACAAAGGATCGTCTCTGTTGGCAACCCATACATAGGTCCTCTCAGGGATTTTTTGTACCAAATACCAAGATACCAACGATCATCAGCTCGAGAACTTGAGTCGATTTTGAAGAAACCAAGCTCAAATACATCACTAGAAGACACAATGGTTCGATTGTTCGAAAGTGTCAAAGAGTTTGACGACGAAAAAGTATTAACATAGATCGAGAACACACGACGAATTAGAATTAAGACAACGAAGACGAAGAAGAAGGTGTAAACATGGTGGTATTTTTGTAAACCTCTCATCTCTCTTCACGACTTTTACTTATTCATCTCACTTTCTCTCTTTTTCTTCTTTATTTATATGTATGTTGACATACCGACTGACATAAGCAATGAAAGTTCTCTTCATTTTTAATGGGATTCTGCATATATATATAATATGTCTTACACTTAGATGACTAAGTATATAAATATTAAATTAGCAGACAAGGAAAATGTTAATTCCACATTCCATGACTTTTTGGCACTCCAATTAATTTATTTAAACTTTTTGTCAAATGGTCAATACCCTTGCCAAAAAATCTACGTGTGCAATTAATTTCTCTCATGGCCAACGTAACATGTGATGTTCAGAAGGTAAATTTATTTATGCATGATCCTCGTCCCACAAAAGTCAATATTTGGTGTTCTCAAGTACCTCATTTAGCACGTTCAAGGTATGCTAGAGAGTAATTGTGTTTTTGTTCAAGTGAGGTTAGTCGGGAATCGGTTTGGTTTAGGGTAGGATAATTAATTTGAATTTTGATTCAAATTCTGAAAACTGGAAGTGAACCAATGTATTAAGTATGCGATAAGACTTGGATTCATTTAATTTGGTTAAGAGAAATGATTAATAATTTATTGGTTTGGTTGACTAGCTTGGGTAAGGTCCCGGGGAAGTGGTTTCCGTCTAGTGTCAGTTCAATTTTCAGCCTAATATGAATCGTCTTGGGTCCAAGTGAGTTAGGGACCCAATATCGCTCTAAAAACAGTTAAGTAAAGGATAGATGCATGGTTAAGATTGAACGTAAATGGTAACCGGATGGGGTTGTTTGATTGAAAATGTGCTGCGTCATCCGGAATTGATTGTGATTAATTGGCGACTGTGAATAAACATTGATTGAGCATCTAAAATGCGGTTTGGATAATTGATTAATTGGACTTAGTAAATGATTACTTTTACATAGTGGTGGATCCACCAATTTTCTTTTGGGCAATTGTCACAAATAACATAAAAATAAATTTTGTTTCCAAATTTAACACATCATCTTCAAAATTTCAAAAATAGCACAAAATAGCTCGTACAGAAAATATTGCTGCCGAGGGCACGTTTTTTGGAGAATACGGAGCTCGTACAAAAGATTGGTGCTGTGGGCAAGCTTCTCGGGGAGTGCAGAGCTCTTACAGGAGAGACGATTCTTTACAGGAGGAATAGTATTTTACATAAGGAATAGTGATTGAGACATGTTTTCCGGAGAGCGCAGAACTCGTACAGAAGAGATTGGTGTCGTGGGTACGCTTTTCAGAGAGCATGTATCTCGTACAGGAGATAGGTGCCGTGGACACGCTTCTCGAGGAATGTGAAGCTCGTACAGGAGAGACGATTCCTTACAAGAAGAATAGTGTTTTACAGAAGGAATAGTGTTTGAGACACGATTTCCGGAGAGCGCGGAGCTTGTACAGAAGATTAGTGCTTTGGGAACGCTTTCCGAAGAGTGCGGAACTCGTCCCGGTGAATATTACTCTGGGCAAGTATTTCGAGGAGTGCGGAACTCGTCCCGTGGAATAGTGCTCTGAGCACGTTTTCCGAGGAGTGCAGAACTCGTCCTGGTGAATAGTGCTATGATCACGTTTTCCGTGGTGTGTAGAACTCGTCGCAGTGAATAGTGCTCTAGGCACGTTTTCGAGGAATGACGGTTTGTAGAAACGGAATGACAACTTCGGTCTGTTTTTCGGGAAGATGATGGTTTTGACTGGATATTCACAGAATATTTGGAGCTCATACAAAACAAAGCGGGAAAAGCGGTTTTCTCGGCTAAAGCCCAAAAACTTGCTCAAAACCCTAATTTCTTCATGATATAAATACTTTTTTCTTCTCTTTTACCATTTTTTTTTGCTTCTCTTCTCTCATTTTTACAAGGTAAACTCTCTCCCTTTTGTTGTTGTTTTTGGGTTTTGGGAGGTTTGAGAGGCTGAACCGCCGTGGACTATCGAGCCTTTGCCGAGACCGCTGAGCCCATCGAGCCTGTCATCGATTTGCTGAACTACCGAGCCTGACGAGTCCTTGCCGGGCCCGTCGCCAAGTGCTGAACGCCAAGCCTGTGGCTGATATGCTCAAATTAACCCTAGAGTTACTTTCTCAAATTAAGAGATCAGTGTAGTACTTAGGGGTCGCATCCACAGGGTCTAATGTTCACATAATAGATTAGAGGTTTGGAAGTTTAGCTAAATAGTAATTTATGAAATGTAAAACAAGCAAAGAAAAAAGTAAAAGTTGTAAGTTCAATAAGGGAAAGCTAGACTTAGGGAAATTCTTCAGGTAGTCAGAATTGTTAAACAGATAAGGTTTGGTTAAGAGCCGTTCTTGAACTCAAAACACAAAATTCAAATCAATCAACTTTCGCTGTAGAGATTATCTATGTCTAAAACAGTGAATCCCAATTTTTTTTGCGAATTCAACAATTAAAAACATGCATTAGCTTCAAGTTTGATATGTTCACAAAATCCCTAAATCAAATCTCTTTGCAGATAGGTATTTTGCTCATCAGGGTTTAATTCAGGGAATTAATTACACTTTCGTGTCTACCAATGATCCTATGATCTAAATTCCAGGTGATCAGTCTAAAACTAGCATTAATCTCAACGTAGATAAAGAACCATATGATTACCCTAACAATTCTAACCAATTTCAACAATTTATCCTAACCCTAGAGAAACCCTAAATCTAACAGGTGAATTACTCAGACATCATCAATGCAAAACAAATCATAAACTGAATAAATTGCATTAAGAATAAAATAGAAACAAAGGGAGTTCCAAATCTTCTCTCTACAATGAGTTCTGATCTGTCACTCCTAAGATCTCTGAAAATTAGAATAATGATAATGCCAAAAGTTGTTCTCTAAAAACTCTAAAAATAACTAATTATACTCTAAAATACGTCAGGGACTTGTCTTGCAATTAGGAGAATTTCTGGGCAATTATGCATTTTTTCAAAAGTCTTTAAAACTCGTGTGCAACATGTGATCGCGACGGATGTCGAGCGACACTAGGGGGCAGTGTCGATCAACACCAACACCCATTGTGGTCTCCAAGTTGCTTTTCTCAGCTACAGAATGCTAATTGACTCCAATAATCCCAAATTGCTCCAAATGATTCCAAAACGTACCTGAACCTACAATGACTCGATAGAGACTCAAAAACACCAAGAAAACTCTAAAACAGGACTTATATCATGGTTAAAAACCGTGAAAACCATGATATATCAACTCCCCCAGACTTAGCATTTGCTTGCCCTCAAGCAAAACGGAAACTTAACCTGTGAAAAAAGTTTGAAAATCGCGGAAACTCCCTTCTCTTAGACCATTGCATTAAGCATTCAAACCAAATCCATATGCTTAGTAGACTAATCCAAATTCAACCACCATGTACTTCTCCGTAAACTTTTCTGTATCCCAAATTCATCCCATAATTTCACAACATTTTCCATTAGCCTTCATCGCTACGTCTCATCAATGAAATCAGTGTCAAGAACCTTCTAGACTCATTCCCGTTCAATACCTTAACAAACCAGCCTATTTTTCACACCTTTTTGTACTCTTTCTCTCCCCCAGACTTGTTTCTTTCTCAACATCTTCTGTGTTGTTTTTTTTTTTTTTTTTTTTTTTTTTTTTTTTTTTTTTTCTATCTCAAAAGTGTAGGCGATTAATGGTATCACAAGAAATTTTCCTAACCTCGCTTCCAACTTTTGTGCTATCATTTCTTTTAAAGTAAAATAATGGGGTCGTTGGAAATCTTCCTACCCCTTTACTCAAAAGAAAATCATATCATCTTTTCTGCTTTTAAACACACTTTTTACTGAACAAGGGCGAGGAGTACCATCATTTTTTACTTAGGCTTTCGTTTGTCAGGTAAGAACGAGGAGTCAAGCTCTATGAACACCTGTTGCATCAATGAAGTAAAAGGAAGAGCTTAGAATTAGCTCCGGCTTTGGTGGAATTTGTTGCAAAATATGGGTTACTCTAGTTTACTGATCAGTCTTTGGATTTTCTGTTAGTCGAATCTGAACTAAATCTGCATCATTAATCACTCAAGCACATAGAATAAGAAGAAAGATAGTAATTTTCTAACCAGTTTTTACTCAATAAAACAAATTTGACTCAATAAAAAAAAACAAATAGGTATGACAAAAACAAACACAACGTCAGCGACTACCTTCCCCAGACTTGAGAATCACTGTTCCCAGTGATACCAAATCAAAGGTTGGCAAAAGAAAGAAAAACTATATGGAACCAAATGGAAGAATGAAAGTTATGGAGTAACATGTGCTTGGTATCGAGCAATACCCAACGTTGGTGTCGATCGACACCAAGTGTGTATCGACTGGTGTTCGGATGGAGTGTCGGTATCGAGCGATACCTGAAGTTGGTGTTGATCAACATCATGTCTGTAAGCAGAAACGATTTCTAGCAAGAAAAATTGATTTGTTGATCTAAATCCATACAAAATCTAAATAGTAGCTGACAAACTGACTCAAATAAAGAAAATGACTCAAGAGAAAAGTAAAAATAAGAGAAAAGAAAAGGAACCATGATAAACCGAAGGACTAATCCTCATTTGTAGCCTCAACATCGAAATCAAAAGTGGTGAGTGCACGGCGAGAAGAAGCAGAAGACCGGGTCGAAAGACGCACATAGCCACACTGAGACAACCTGGAGATCGCCTGCCAAATGCTCTGAAAGCTATCAACCACATAACGCTGAAAGTCCGCTATCGCCATAGGGATCTTAGGTGTCGGAGGAAGCTCAATGGATGGACCTCCAGTAAGGTCATGAACAGGAGCATCCTCTGCAATAGATGGAGCTGAGCGTGAAGAGCTACCCCTACGGACGTGAGATGGTGGAGCTGAAGTCAGGAGGCGTGGGTCAGGCTAGAAGCTAAGGCGCAGAGGATCATCTGTAATGGTAGTGAGGCCTCTCTGTGGCAGCTGAATCAGGTGTGTGCCTCTAAAATCAGTGAAGCACCAAAGCCATTCATGCTTAATCCAACGAGCACTCTTAGAGTGCGGAGAACGCCTGGTGATAATGCTGCAACTGTCTGTGGCAATCTCAAAATGCATAAAGATGGGTGTCAGGAGGCTACCTACACTCTCTGTCTTGGAACCTGTGCCTGTAAATGGTTTAGTCTTCAACGAGACTAAATGATGTGCAAAGACAGCGCCTAAGTTGACATTGTCATCTAACTTAGGCCATTCACAACCCTCAACACAAAGATCACCAATCGCATAATAAAACAAACTAACTCAGACAAACACATCTTCCCAGGTTCCATTTTGCACAATATGGTGTTTCCAATGAGGCGAATGACATACCTCAGTACAGGGTTTCTAACATCCGCCTGTGTGGAAGTCTTGGAGTCATAGCGTCCATTGCCGAAGTAGGACGGAAGGAAGTGCGACCCCTGTTGGGTTTCTCGAGATGCCATAGATATCGCATAAATCGCGGAGGGGTAATCTGTAATGCAATCCCCGAATCAGAAAAGTAAGCGTACCTTTCTGAGCATTCTTCACAACCTCATTCATGTAATAGACACGTGCAGTGGCAATGAATTGACGAACCAAATCAGGGAACAGGTCGAATTGCCTAGTCACGATAGTGCCCAATCCTATCCTGCGCGAAGCCGCAGAACCTCTTTGCGAATCCCCATTCGCCGCATTGCATCCATATCTGTAAAATGGATAGGTCTAACCTCAACTCCTAGCCAAGCGTTGTAGAACAACGTGTCATAATCATCCCAATCCTCTGAGATGTCTCTGTAAACGCATTCGTCACTCTCAGTTTCCTCCTTTGGAGATTTCTCCCAAACCCGCCCCAAGACAATCTTCTTGTCTTCTCTCTTAGGCCAAAGGGGCAGCGAAAGAGGTGCAGCAGCTTGTGGAGGTTGCGGCGGTGGCTGAGAAAGCTGGGAGGATGGCGGCGATGGCGGATTCGATGGTGGCTGAGAAGATGAAGCCCTGCCGTCATCTCGATTTCGTCTCTTTCGCGATGCCATGAGCATGGATCGAGAAAGGGAAGATCAGAAATGGATAGATAGTGAAAATCCTTCGAGATTAGCACCTAAAATCGACAAAATCGCCCAAGAATCGCAGAAGTGAGAGAGTTTTGAAATAAGAAATCGATTTCGGGTTATGACGCTCGACACGTTATGGGTTTATAAACTTATGGTGTCAAGCGACACTGAGAGGAGGTGTCGATCGACACCAACAACATGAGTCGACAGTTAGATATCCTAATGGTGTCGATCGACACTAAGAGAGGGTGTCGCTCGACACTGATACCATGGTTCAACAAAACTCAATTGAAATAAACGAAAACTAAATGAATAAAATAAAAAAATAGAAATATGATACAGTGTTTTACCACAGTGGGTTGCCTCCCACTCAGCGCTTGTTTTTGAGTCATTGGCTTGACTTGGCACCGGATTAAGCAGAGAGTGCATCTTCCAAACGAATAATGTGTCTGTCTGGTATTTCAGCATTCGCCCAGTAATGTTTCACCCTTTGTCCATTCACAGTAAACTCCTTGCCGTCAGAGTTCATTAGGACAACAGCACCATATGGTCGAACCTCCTTGATAGTGAAAGGACCTGACCAACGAGAACGCAATTTTCCAGGAAATAAAGTTAAACGAGAGTTGTACAGAAGTACCTGATCATTCGGTTTGAATTTCTAGGAGATGATTTTCTTATCATGATATGCCTTTGTTCTCTCCTTGTACAACTTAGAGTTCTCATAGGCATGAAATCTGATCTCATCCAACTCATTTAGCTGAACCATTCTCCTTTCCGCAGCAGATATGATGTCGAAATTCATCATCTTGATAGCCCAAGCTGCTTTGTGTTCTAGTTCCACTAGAAGGTGACAAGCTTTTCCACAAAGCAGATGAAACGGTGTAGTGCCCAATGGAGTCTTGAAAGCTGTCCTGTAAGCCCAAAGTGCATCATCCAACTTGGCGGACTAATCCTTCTTTGTCTTGTTCACTGTCTTCTCTAGGATCTCCTTAATCTGCCTGTTGGACACTTCCACTTGTCCACTTGTCTAAGGATGATAAGGAGTAGCAACGCGATGATGTACCCCATGCTTTTTCAGCAGCTTTTCAAAGACCCTGTTGATAAAGTGTGAACCACCAACACTGATCACAATACGAGGAACTCCAAAATGAGAAAAGATGATGGACTTAAACAGCTTAAGAACCACCGCAGAATCATTCTTAGGGCTGGCAATTGCTTCTACTCACTTCGATACATAATCCACAGCAACCATAATGTACTTGTTCCCGAAAGATGAGGGAAAAAGACCCATGAAATCAATGCCCCAGCAATCAAAGACATCAACCTCGAGGATGAAGTTTTGTGGCATCTCATGTCTTTTGCTGATCTTTCCTCTGCGCTGATAGACATCACATGTGGAGATGAATGCATGAACATCCTTGAACATTTTAGGCCACCAAAACCCTGCTTGAAGAACCTTAAACACTGTCTTGAAGGTAGCAAAATGTCCTGCATATTCAAACCAGTGCCAGTGAAACAACATATCCAAAACTTCAGATTTCGTAATGCATCTTCTGTAAACACCGTCGGAACATTGCTTGTACAGGTAAGGCTCCTCCCAGTAGAATCGCCTAAGTTCTCTGAAGAAATTCTTCTTAGCATACCCCTTGAAGTTATCCACTTCGTCCTCTGTATCAAGGTAGTTGGCAATATCAGCATACCACGGTTGATTCGGAACAGCAACAGAAGCTATGTACCCTTCACAACCCAACTCCGAAGCATCCATCGATGGGTGTCGGTCGACACTAGAAGTGGTGTCGATCGATACTGAGGCCGTGTGTCGATTCCTTGTGTCAAGTGTATCATCGCTTGGTAGATAACCGTCTGTTTCTACGTATGTGGTGTTGCTCGACATAGACACTGCACCGTAAGCATTCTGCAAATTTTGTCTCAAGAAAACTTGCAGATTCTTCAGAAATCCTGTTTCCACTAAATTGATGGTTTCCTCAGGCAGAGAATCTTAGATAAGAACACCATCATCAATCCAAATCCTTGAGAGATGATCAGCAACACCATTCTCAACCCCTTTCTTGTCCCTGACTTCAATGTCGAATTCTCGGAGAAGAAGAATCCATCGCAATAATCTCGAGTTAGCATCCTTTTTCTGCATCAAGTATTTGAGAGCTGAGTGATTTGTATGCACAATCACCTTAGATCCAACTAGGTAAGTAAGAAACTTCTCAAAAGCAAACACAACAGCCAACAAGTTCTTCTCTATTATTGCATAGTTCCTCTGTGCGTCATCTAGTGTTTTGCTTGCGTAGTAGATTTCATGAAGTTTCTTGTCTTTCTTCTGCCCCAGAACCGCCCCAACTGCGAAATCACTAGCATCACACATTACCTCGAAGGGTAGACTCCAATCTGGGGGTTGCACAATAGGAACACTCACTAATGTTTGCTTGATCTGTTCAAATGTTGAGAGACAATCAGCATCGAGCTCAAATTGAACATCCTTGCAGAGCAAATCAGTTAGTGGCCTGGCGATTTTGCTGAAATCCTTGATGTACCTTCTGTAAAAACCTGCATGTCTCCTCACTGAGTTCACAGAGCTTGGAGGTGGTAGACTTGTCATTACCTCAATCTTCGCACGATCAACTTCTATCCCAGCTTCTAAAACACGGTGCCCAAGCACAATACCATTGTGAACCATGAAGTGACACTTCTCCCAATTCAGAACCAAATGCTTCTCTTCGCACCTAGCAAGCACCTTGCACAAGTTGTCCAAGCCGTCTTTAAAGGAAGACCCATAAACAGAAAAGTCATCCATAAAGACTTCCCTGTAATCCTCAATCATATCGGTGAAAATTGACATCATACACCGCTGGAAGGTTACAGGAGCATTACAAAGTCCAAATGGTATCCTGCGATATGCAAAAGTACCATACGGGCAAGTAAAAGTAGTCTTTTCCTGGTCATCGGGATGGATTGGAATCGAAAAGAACCCTGAGTATCCATCAAGGAAACAGTAGTACGAGTGACTTGCTAACCTTTTCAGCATCTGATCAATGAAAGACAGAGGACAATGGTCTTTCCTGGTTGCAGCATTTAGCTTTCTGTAGTCAATGCACATTATGTACCCTGTCACTGTTCTTGTAGGGATCAGCTCATCCTTGTCAGTTTTAACCACTGTAACCCCTCATTTCTTAGGAACCAAATATACTGGACTGACCCAATTGCTATCTAAGATAGGATAGATGATACCAGCTTCCAGCAATTTCATGATCTCCTTCTTAACAACCTCTTTCAGATTCAGATTCAGCCTCCTCTGATGCTCAACTGATGACTTTGTCTCATCCTCAAGGTATATCCTATGCATGCACAAATCTGGGGAGATACCTGCAATGTCATCAAGAGAATAGCCAAGAGCCTTGCAAAACTTGTGCAGCTTAGAAGTAAAGTGAGCTCTGCGTTGTTTAAAGAAGCATTCACAATAGCAGGGTAAGAAGAATTTTCACCAAGAAATGCGTACCTTAGCCCTGGAGGGAGTTACTTTAGATCAATCTTGGGAGCTTTCTCTGCACTCCAATCACTAACCAGAGCGGCCTTTTTAGATGCCGAAATAGACTCCTCTGTACCAACCAACTACATCATCTGTTCACTCGCATCCATCAGTTTGACATACCCAGCAGCAATGTCATCTAGATGCTCTGTTTCTTCTATAGGAGTGATCAAATCCCTTTCCCAAAGGGTCCTCAGGATGCATCTCGTGGAAAATCTCCTGAACAAGATTCGAAAGTGTGTCCACATAGAAGGTCTGGCTATCAATGATAGGTCTCTTTACGAGCTTATCCATGTCAAAGTTCATCACTATGTCACCCATATTCAAACCAATCCTTTCTTTCCTTACATCAATGATGGCACCAGCAGTAGCTAGGAAGGGTCTTCCCAAAATCAGAGGGTCCTTAGGTTCTTCCCCATATTGCAAAACCACGAATTCAGTGGGAATGAGACAATCTCCTATTCGGAACATCCTCAAGTACATCATCTGGAATGCGCACAGATCGATCAGCTAGTATAAGTGTGATCCTGGTCGATTGGAAGTCTGCCATCCCAAGGTTGACTGCAACTGATCGAGGCATCAAATTAATACTAGAACCCAAATCACACAATGATCTTGGAAACCAGTCAGAGAAGATGTTGCAGTCTAAAACAAAGCTCCCAGGGTCTAGAAGTTTTTTCGGAATCTTGTTCTAGATAACAGCGCTGATATATGTAGAGATCATCATCACACTTTGCTCCACATTTAGATCCTTGGTCACCATCCGCTTCACATACCATCTAATCACAGGAGAAGTCTTCACCGCATCAATCAAAGGAGTCTCAACAATGAGCTTATCCATCA
>OVBN01000143.1:27500-35000 GCA_900406565.1 Turritis glabra | reverse complement strand
CAAAATTGGTTTTTTTTTTTTATAAAAATTCTTCCAATTGCAATACTCGTATAAACAGAACCGAAAAAAATGCAAAGAAGAGGCATCTTTTACCCGGTAACGTAGGGTTTGAACCAAGATTTCGAGATGGATGGGGTAAGGTATTAGTACATCTAACACATAATTAAAATGTGCTAATTTGTCTTCTAAAAAGGGAAATATTGAATGAATTGATTGTAAATTATAAGATTTTTTTAATTGTTTTCCTTGAAAAGAGGATCCTAATCTTAGGGAAAATGGAATTTCTACAATCACTGCAAATAAAACAGATATCATTTGATAATAGAAAAGACTGGTATGCCCCAAAAAGGAATTTTGATTCAAATCCTTAGTGGGAATAATCAAACGATTCTGTTCATACATTCGCAAAATGAAGCGTTTCACAATTAGTGAACTATATTTTTTGTCATAATCCGTATTTTCCAAGAAAATAGAGCGATTTCTATTTAATCTATTTAAACCATGATCATAAGCAAGTACATAAATATACTCCCGAAAAAAAAGTGGATATAGAAAACTCTGTTGCCGAACCCCATCGAACTCTAAATATCCTTGAAATTTATCCATTTGGATTGAAATTCGATTTGAACTAAAGGTAAAGTCTTTATTTTCTTGAGTTCTGAAATGACACATAGTGCGATACAGTCAAAATAAGGTATTAGACTACGAAAGCAATAGATACCTCATAAACAGGTAGACTGCTAACCGGATTCTCTATCTTTAATAGGTTTCTGTTCGTTATATTATAGAATAACAAAACAAGATGATTAGAAATCCTTTATTTTTTTAACCTAATCGCTCTTTTGATTTTGGAAATCTATATATTTTTTATCAATATACTGCTTCTTTTACACACTCCAACCTAATCCAAATGGACTAGGTAAAAAAATAATTAGGACTCATGAAAAAAATTGATAATAACACGCAAGAAAAAAATGCCTTCCCATACCCGTATTAGGCACTAATGTATTTTTAACATTTAATTAGTTCGGGTAATTTTTTCAAATTACGAATGGAAGCTCGTTTCTTTTTTTTTTCCTGGAATCAGGAAAACTGGTTTTTTTATCCATCCATTTATTCACTTGACCCAAATTAGAATTCTTTTTTTTTTTTTTTCGACATCAAAATAAGGTTGTACCGATCAGGAAAGCAAAAAAAATGTTATCTGAATTCTCCCTTGATACGACATGCTATTTTTTCCATTCATTCCTTTCAGGATCAGTCGTGGTCTTACAAACTCTACCGCAGATCTGGACGAATCCTTTTCTTCATACAAATGTGTAAAAGATGCTAGTCGCACTTAAAAGCCGAGTACTCTACCGTTGAGTTAGCAACCCCAAAAAACAAAAAAAGAACGTACTGCAAATATGTAGATACAACCAGAATAAAGAAAAAAAATCAAGTCGTGTGTGCGTCAGGGATAAATAGATCCATTTATCTATGAGAGAATTATATTTGGTCCATACACTGTTGTCAATATGATTATGAATTTTTCATATAGTGAAAAGAATAGAAAAAATAAATAAAAAAGCTTAACCCCTTGGTTTGTTAGTTCATACAATGAATGAAAACTAAGCCAGTTAAGGTAATCTCAAATCTTTTTATACTTTTTTAGACCCATTTTTTATGATGAATAAATTATTCATATAATAATATATATATTGGTTTTATTCAGAATTAATATATTATTTTATATACAGTATTATTTTCTATATAGTAAAATTTTGTATTTATAAAAAAATTCGAATTTATATAATCTAGATCCAAAAATTTTTTCATAAATTTGTGTATGATTATAAAATATAGTAGTTGTTAGCAGGGTATTTTTTAGTATTCGTACCTTAAGAGGAATACTAATAATAAATCGAAATTCTAATAAATCAAAATAAATATGATGGAAGTGAAAGAGGAGGAAAGAGAAGAGTAGATAAAATTTGATATCAAGCTATATACGAGTCTTTCACATCCTCTTTTTTATATTTCATTAATTCAATTTCATTTTATTAAGACTTAAATTCCGTAAAAATCCCTGCCTTCTTTGAAATATCATGAACTGTTCTTGTTGGTTGAGCTCCTTTTTTAAGAAAATCGAGAATAGCAGGAAGATTTAAATAAGTTTGATTAGTTATCGGATCATAAAAACCCACCTTGCTAAGATCTCTTCCTTCTCTTCGGGATCGAACATCAATTGCAACGATTCGATAAACGGCTCATTGGGATAGATGTATATGAATAATACCCCCCTAGAAACGTATAAGAGGTTTTGGCCTCATACGGCTCGAGAAAAAAAATTCAATGTGTAGAAGTTAACTCTCTGTATAAAATTCAAATAGTAAATTCAAATATTAAATAGATTAATAAAAACATTAAATCAATTAGCCAGTATTGAAACCCTAAATATTTTTTCCATAAAAAGCATTCATAATATTCGTACTCTCGTAACTCAAGTTAAACAACTCTCAAATATCTCACCGGAGAATCCTTAAGTACTTTTTTTATTGAGTAGTCTCTAGCCCTTTTTTTGTTTGTCTCATTTTTTAGAATCAATTTTGATTCTTCATTCTGATCTAGTTGTTCAAACAATTGAAAACTGGATTTCCTTGTTTCAGGATTCTTTCTCCTTACTTTAGAATCTTTAGGTTTAGACATGACTTCGGTGATCTTGAATCGTTTTATTAAAAAAGGGCAGCAACAAGCCCCTTATTTTGTTTATGATTTCTTTTCTTTCTATCCAAAGAATCATACAAACGCTTGATTCACGCATGATAGACTTTTGATTCAAAGAATTTTACCATTTTAAGAAAATTTCCTTTTCCATTGTAAAATTGCTTGAAAGGACTTTTTTTCAATATAAAAAGACTTACGAAGTTGTTCCAACTTATTGATTCGCACTAACCCTAGATCCTTACTCCTGCGAAAGGAATAAAAACTTTCTATTCTCCTCGAGCTCCATCCTGTACTCTTTTTTATATTCCAAAAAAGTGTAGGACTCTTGTAAAATAGAACACAAAATGTCGAGCCAAGAGCACCTATATTCCTATATAAAAAGTGGCGGATGAAAAAATCCACAGCAGATCATGTCCTTCAATTCAAGTCGCACGTTGCTTTCTACCACATCGTTTTAAACGAAGTTTTACCATAACATTCCTCTAGTTTGTGTAATTGATTCAATGATGGAATCATGAATAGTCATAGTTCAGTGAGTATATCGTAATCTATACCTTTTCTTTCTCTATGAATGGAATAGTGAATTTACGCGTAAAGGTTCAGTCAGAATTCAAATGAATCCCATATTAATTTGAATAGAAATCTATATTTCTATATAAATATAGATTTTTTTGAATTCGGTTGAAATAATGAAAAATAAGTTTATTCTTCTTTTCATTTCAATATTTTATTCTTAAAAAATATTGGATTTTAAAACAGAAAGAGAAAGATGGTGTACAAAGGCAATAGAATAGAAGATTTATTCCGTAATGACTGTACTCTGGGACGGAAGGATTCGAACCTCCGAATAGCGGGACCAAAACCCGTTGCCTTACCGCTTGGCTACGCCCCATTTCGCTTTTTATTCAAGACTACTAAAAGAGTAATATTCCTATTGGTTGTTCGTCAATTCAAAATTAAATATAGATTACATAGGTGCTAGAGTTTTAACACGTGTAGATAGTAAATCAAACTTACTTTATTGATCATTACATAGAATTCAATTAAGATATTGTATGAAAATATTTTTTCTTTCATTCTCTTATGAGAATGAAAGGATTTTTGATTGAGTAAGTTCAACAAAGTCTTTTTAGACTATCTTTCTTTATTTTTTCCTTATATAAAAAATATATTAATAACTCAATCAAAATTAAATTATCCACAAGAACACCAATTTTTGTTATGCTTAATATATTTAATTTGATCTGTATTTGTTTTAATTCTGCCCTTTTTTCAAACACTTTTTTAGTCGCCAAATTGCCAGAGGCCTACGCCTTTTTGAATCCAATTGTAGATGTTATGCCCGTAATACCTCTTTTCTTTCTTCTCTTAGCCTTTGTTTGGCAAGCCGCTGTAAGTTTTCGATGAAATTCTTAATACTGTCTTAAAAAAATTCACGATTTTTATTCTTCCAACAATTCAAAAGATCAAAAAAATCTTGACGTATGCACGAACTCTCAATTCAAACATTGAATTTTTTGGTAGCCATACTAAATCTGGATCATTTCTATTTCTTAAATTTTATCCTCTTTTCCCTAAATGAAAGAACCTAATTAGATTCGAGTTCACCAAAAAAATATCTAGATGTTGGTATGCAAATCTGTTTGAATATAAAAGATTCGACTATTATCTTAATTACAAATGACTTTCTGAAACCTTTTTTTTGATTTATTGGTATCAAAATTAGATATTTGATATAAAAATAGAGAATCTATTCTCTTTTTTTTTTAGTAAGATCTTGGAGATTGTGTAATGCTTACTCTCAAACTTTTTGTATACACTGTAGTTATATTCTTTGTTTCTCTCTTCATATTTGGATTCCTATCTAATGATCCAGGACGTAATCCGGGACGTGAAGAATAAAAAAGAAAGGTTTTTTATTGCTTTATTTAATTAGTGGAAATGCTCGAATTTTATTAGGATTTTATCTATTACACACCATCAAAAGGAGAAAGGGAAAGAGAGGGATTCGAACCCTCGGTACGATTAACTCGTACAATGGATTAGCAATCCAACGCTTTAGTCCACTCAGCCATCTCTCCTAATCGAAAAGGGATACTTATTAGGTTCCATTAAACAAAAAAAAGGCTTGAAAAAGAACCTTCTCCACTTTATTCTTAAAAAGCTTTCTTTTTTTGTATAGATTATTCTTTATATTATATATATTTTTTCATTTTCTATATTTTATTATATATATAAATATATAAAATTTCTTTTTTATTATATAAATATAAATATATTTATCCTCTATTTATATATATAATATATATATTACTATTATATAACTGTTTTTATAGAACTTTCTCAGTAATTCTAGTTACATTAAAAATTTAGATAAAGATTAGATAAAGAAAAGGCGCGAACTCGAAAGAGAAATAAAAAAAACCACAGTAATAGAAATATAGAATCCTTTTTTTATTTTGTCTCGTCAAAACACAAGTAAAAGATCTTTTTTATTTTAATAGCCTGGCCTGGTCAGTCCCCAGCCGGGCCTTTTTTTGTTAAAATTAAAAAGACTCATCCGATGGATTTTTAGACAAAAAAGTGAAATTGAAAAAAAAAGTGGAATTGAATCCGCTTTTACTAATTTTATTAAGTCAACACTAGAATTTTCTAAATTTTTTTCAGATTTTTTTATTACACCCCCGATTACTTTGTTCGACAAAAGGTTAATTTATATGCAATAATTGCATTGTAGCGGGTATAGTTTAGTGGTAAAAGTGTGATTCGTTCCTTTAATCCCTTTAAAAGTTAAAGGGTCTCTCGGTTTGATTAATCTTCCGATCAAAAATTTTATTTCTTAAAAGGATTTAGTCCTTTCCCTTTCAATGAAAGATTCAAGGAAGATTATAGATTCTCGTAATTTGTATCCAAAGACTCTAATCAATTGTAAATTTGGATTATAAAATTCCGAAACATAATTTTTGAATTGGATGACTATTTACAATTCAATAAGTATAACAAGAGGATCCATGGATAAAGCTAGAAAAGTGTCTTTCTAATCGTAACTAAATCTTCAGTTCTATTCATTGTTTGGTATAGAAAAAATTGAAGCAAAATAGCTATTAAACGAGAACTTTGGTTTACTAAAGACATCGACATATTATATTGTTTTAGCTCGGTAGAAACCAAAAACTTTTCCTAAGGATTCCGTTAAATAGAAATAAAGAACGAAGTAACTAGAAAGATTGTTCGAGTTCGCCTGATCTATCTTCTAGAAGGATCATCTAGAAAGCAAAATTTTCTGTGAAAGTACCCAGATGGAAAAAAAGCTAACATAGATGTTATGGGTCGAATTTTGATTTCGTTCCCGTCTTTTTTTATTTGGGAATTTCTTCATCCATCATAAAGGAGCCGAATGAAACCAAAGTTTCATGTTCGGTTTTGAATTAGAGACGTTAAAAATATAAAAATGATCGATCGACGTCGACTAAAACCCTTAGCCTTCCAAGCTAACGATGCGGGTTCGATTCCCGCTACCCGCTCTAAATTCACAATTGCCCCTTTTTTTTTATAGAGACAATTTTCTCTATTAGAATTGTCTAAATAGCAATTGTGTATTGAAGTGAATTCAATAACACAATTGCTAAAAAGATTTCGCACATTCTTTTTTTTTAACAATTGGAAAGTAAAAAAAAAGCGAAAAGCGTCCATTGTCTAATGGATAGGACATAGGTCTTCTAAACCTTTGGTATAGGTTCAAATCCTATTGGACGCAATATCAATATATCTATATTGATTTTTATCTATTAGTTCCATTTATATATATTATATATAATATATTTTTATTCTATTTCGAAAAAAGATAAGAAAGAAATAGAATAAGAAAGATATTCTGAATGCTTTAAGATTTAATATTAAACAGATAATTTAATATTAAACAGATATTAGTTATATACTTCTTTCTATTATATATACTTGACTTATAGACTTCTATTTATAGAATTTCTTAAAAATTTAATTAAAATTAAAGAGTAAAATTGACTAAAGAATCAAAAAAAAGAATGACCCGTTTCGTTTCTTTTTTTATACTTTCTCCTGAAGTAGAAAACGTTCTAGTTGCTCTTGAATACCTTCTTTCAAAAAGCTTTCTGCTTCAGCGGTTAATGTCTTGGTAGAGGCTATGATTTCTTGAAACTGAGGTTTATTTGTTTTTAAGTAAGTGCGTAACTGAACGAGAAATTTTCTTACTTGTCCAATTTCTAATCCATCCAGATAACCATTTGTTCCGGTATAAATGGTCATTATCTGTTCTTCCACTGTGAGAGGGGCTGATTGGGATTGTTTCAGTAACTCACGCAATCGTTGACCTCTTGCCAATTGATTCTGAGTAGCTTTATCGAGATCAGAAGAAAATTGGGCAAAGGCTTCTAATTCAGCGAATTGAGCCAATTCCAATTTTAATTTTCCAGCTACCTGTTTCATAGCTTTAATTTGAGCGGCGGATCCTACTCTCGAGACAGAAATCCCTACATTAATAGCAGGTCTGATTCCAGCATTAAAAAGATCGGCGGATAAGAATATTTGTCCATCTGTAATGGAAATTACATTAGTAGGAATATAAGCTGAAACATCTCCTGACTGGGTCTCTACGATTGGTAAGGCAGTCATACTTCCTTCACCTAATTCAGAGCTTAATTTAGCGGCTCTTTCTAAAAGACGTGAATGTAAATAAAAAACATCTCCCGGATAAGCTTCACGACCCGGCGGTCTTCGTAATAGAAGAGACATTTGTCGATAAGCTTGTGCTTGTTT
>OVBN01000143.1:17500-22500 GCA_900406565.1 Turritis glabra | reverse complement strand
CCATGTCCAAAATGAACTCCTGCTCTCATCATCTCTTCCAAATTGATGTTCCAATATCTTTTTGTCATTTCTTTTCACACTTAAAAAGGGGGGGCACCCCAAACTAAAATAAAATTTTGTTCCGATGGAACCTTCTCTTGTACCGGGGATGGCCATTTATGCATGAACCAAGCCATTATTTTGTATTCATTATTATCTTTATTAGTGTTAACAAATTACCAAAGCAAATGACTACAGCAAACAACAAAAAATAAAATTCAAAATAGGAATCCGCTATTAGAAATCATTAAATCCTAGAAAAGTCAGATTTGGAAATAGAAGAGTCACTAAATTCCCTGTGGTAGAATAAAATATCTCTCATATCTCCCTCGAATAAAGATAAATTCTTTATTTTTTTTTCAAAAAGAATGTTGGTATGTTGCCGTGAACAATGCACCAATCCTTTGTTGAATCCGGTCCCGGCGGGGATGACCCCCCTAGAACAACATTTTCTTTCAGGCCTTTCAACCAATCGATACGACCCCGAAGAGCAGCTTTTGCTAAAACTCGAGCAGTTTCTTGAAAACTTGCTTCGGATATAAAACTTTGAGTATTCAAAGATGCTCGAGTTATTCCTAATAAAACGGCTCGATAACAGATTGCTTCTTCTAAAGCACGCCCCGTTCGTTCTGCTCGTAACAATCCAATAAGTTCTCCAGGTAAAAAAACATTAGACATTCCCTCTTCGGAAACCAAAACTTTTGATGTTATTTGACGTACAATAATTTCGATATGCCTATTATGAATCTGCACCCCCTGGGATCGATAAACCTTTTGAATCTTATTAACCAAAGAAATACGACTTTGCACTATAGTTAGCTCAGCACCAATCAAGAATCCCCAAGGAATTCCAAGAATTCTTGTTATACACTTGTTCCAACCCTTAATCCGCTTTTCTAAGTTCAGCGATATTGAATCAATCGAGCGGACTTCTAACACTTGTTCTACTTTTGGAAGACCTTGTGTTATATCACCGGATCTCGATTTTTCATATATAAATGTAACTAATGTATCCCCTTCGTAAAGAATTTCTCTGTAATGCCCATGAACTTTTGCTCCCGGAGTAGCCAAATAGGGCTTAGCGGATCTTATTACTACAGAATCCCTTTGAACAATTAAAACTTGACCCGATTTTAGATACGGTTCTTTTTTGGCTATACATACATTTTCACAAAAAAATTGTCCAAGACTAATTATTGTGGACGTTTCCTCACAATAATTATGATGATAATTTTGATGAAGAACATACCAATTCAATTTGAATGGATTCAAAACAACGTTACTGTATGGGTCGAGATTAAAAATTCTTCCGTTTTCATCGATTAAATAAGAGTTAATTACTTGAAAAATATATTTTAAGTTATCAAGTTGCAAATATTTAAGTAAAGAGATCTGATTATAAGTTAGTAAAGGCAAAAACGAATAAAAATTTGAAATTTGGGTGGCTGTTCCTAAGGGGCCTGACGAATTTTTAATTGTAATTAGAGGATTTTTTTTTATTGATTGGTTTATCACATTGTGATATTTTACATGATTAAATGGACCCATTCTAAAACAATTAGATGATGATAACATTAACAAAGATTGGGATTCCTTATTTCGATTTAAGAACATACGAATAGTTCCGTGATTTTGTCTAAGTGATTGTTGAAGAATGCCAGCCTTGGGAGAAATTGAATAAAACGGATTCATGTGATTTGCAGAGATCAATCCCGAATCTGGCGAATTATTCCTTTTTCTTATATATGAAATATGGGATTTCACTAAGCCAATTCTTATGAAATCTCTAATCAAACCCTTTGTACTTACTTCAACAAAGAAAGCACGGACCTCCTCGAGGGAAGATTTTTTGTTGTCTTGGTCCCAATTCAAGACTAAACAAGTTCGAACTAATTGAATACTTGTGTCAGAAATTCCTCGAGTTGGTTTGCCATTTCCATAAAGGATATAGTTGAAAACTCGAAGTTGAATATTATCCTTTTCCCGAAAGAGATCTTGTGGGAAGAGTGTTGCCAAGTTTATACTGTCCGCTATCTCATAGGTGGCTACGGGCCGCACCAAAACAAAAAACTTTTTCTTGGTTGGTGTGATCCGTTGGACATAAATCCAATTTTTAAATTTTTGGGGTTCCTTCGAGTTTGTTTTTCCTCTTCCTGGCGGTATCAAGATGCCACTGTGTCGGGATATTTTATCTGTCTTGTCCGGAAAATGGATATCCCCCGAAAATATTTTGAGTTCAATCCTTTTTTTTTTTCTCTCCACTCGGATCAACCCGCCGACTTGGCTTCTTATATTTAAAGTGAGTCGTGTATCGACTCCAATGATACTATAGTTCTGTACCATTATGGCAGAGGATTCGGGTAAAATATGCACTTCCTCAGGAATGAAAAAAAAGCGATCTACTTTCATTTCGTATTTTGTCTTAAATTTTTGGACTCCTCGATACTCAATCATATCCTCTTTTTGGATGATTGAATCCGCCTTTAGAGTCCCATATTTAAGAATTCCAGAACTCTTTCTTCGGTATCTAGGATCATCAAAAAAAGCAAAAATACTATTTCTACGGAAAATACCATTTATGGGTATTTCAACCGAGATACCTGAATGCGGTATGAATTCTTTCTCTTGCTCTTGAATCGATTGGAATGGAATGAGAAATCGATTTCTTCGCCTTTTTGCTAATAAATCCGAGTTCTCATGAAAAATAGCAGAATGTATGAAATTATAATGACTAGTACCTAAGTTTCTATTCAATTCTGAATAATCGGGAATCCCTAATTTTTTTTGATCAGCAAAATCCGAACTCACAAATTTTTGGCTCACTTGATCATTATTCACTGAGAGGCTAGAAATAGATTTTCTTTCGACGGAAAGAAAGGGTATGTTCATTTGATCTTGATCTTTATGGATCGAAAAAAGAATTAGACTAGATCCACATGAACCTCCTGATAATATCCATAAATGACTTGTTTTTGGTAAGAGATGGACATTACTATATGTAAATTCGGGTGCATGGGACACATCAGTACTCCAGTGCATTTCGCCCTCTGAGTCAGAATAAATATATTTTCTAACCCTCTCTTTAAAATGAAAAGTGTATGTTCCCTCGCGAATCTCAGCAATCACTTGTTCTGATTCCACATATTGATTATTTTGAACTAAAAGAAAACTTTTTGGTGGAATAGTCACGCTATGTATAATATCTTCGCTCTCAATAATTACAGACAAGTCTATATAACATAGAAAGGCAGGATGCCCGTGACGTGTACGTGTAGGATGAACCAAATCCTCATTGAATTTGATTTTTCCATTATAAGGGGCTCGTACATGTTCGGCAGTACCTCCTGTAAATACTCCGCCGGTATGAAAAGTTCTTAATGTTAGTTGAGTCCCCGGTTCGCCGATCGATTGACCCGCGATAATACCTACAGCTTCCCCCAATTCAACTAGGTCACCATGAGTGGGACTCCGACCATAACATAATCGACAGATCCAAGATGTACTCCGACAAGTAAAGGGAGTTCGAATAGATATTGATTGTGTTCCAAAGGTTATTAATCGATTGACAAGTCCAATCCCAAGATCTTGATTTCGAAAGGCGACACATCGGGAACCTATATATATATCGTCTGCTAAGACACGACCAATTAATGTTTGGATAAAAATTCTGTCTGACATCATCCGATTTTTATTTCGAGGACTCACAGAAATCCCTCGGATAGTGCCACAATCTGTTCTACGTACAACAATATGTTGAACTACTTCAACAAGTCGACGCGTAAGATATCCAGCATCTGATGTGCGTACAGCAGTATCTACAACTCCTTTACGGGCTCCATAGCAAGAAATAATATATTCTGTTAAAGACAGTCCTTCGCGTAAATTGCTTTGAATAGGTAAATCAATCATTTGTCCTTGGGGATCCGACATTAATCCTCTCATACCTACTAATTGATGTACTTGAGATGCATTTCCCCTAGCTCCCGAAAAAGACATCATATGGACTGGATTGAAGGGGTCCGTCATCCTAAAATTAGGATTCATTTCTTGTCGCAAATATTCACTTGTAGCATACCATATCTCAATAGATTCGCGTAATTTTTCTACCGCATGTACATTCCCATAATGATGGTGTTTTTCCAAAATCCAACTTTGTTGTTCAGCATCTTGGACAAGCCAGCCCTTAGAAGGTATCGTTAAAAGATCATCAATTCCTAATGAAATGGATGTAGCAGTGGCTTGCTGGAAACCCAGAGTCTTTACTTGATCTAGGATGTGTGATGTATATGCCATCCCGAAGTGATCTATTAATCGGCTAATAAGTCGTTTAATAGCAGTTCCATCTATCACTTTATTGTGAAATACCAGATTGGCCCGTTCCGCCATAAGTACCTCCATATTCTGCTGAATGGGATTCGACAATGAGTTTGAGTCAATGATTGCAAAACTTCCTTTTCTCGATCTTGATTTGCGTAGAATTTTAGGTCAGGAACTATGGTCCGAGTTTAATCGGAGAGGTCCGAATTCACACGGGTGTCCTAGAATTCCCTTTTTTATTAGGTATCATATGAACAGGCTTGAGAAAAACCTTGTATAGCTTCCTCGATTTCTCGATAAAAAGAAATATGACCAACTGTGGTTCGAATATATATACAAAAAGTTTCTTTTTTTACACTTCTTACTATTAGATAGTGTGCATAAATCTCATGATAGTTACCAAAAGATTCATAGTGAACTTCGATAGGAACTTCTCTTGAAGCAATAACGCGTTGATCTAATTGCCACCGAAGCCACAAAGGACTATCTAAATTGATTCTTTTCTGTCGATAAGCTCCAATTGCATCATAGGAATTGCAAAAAAAAGGTTCTTTCGTATACTTATAGTTTGTTTCGTAAATTCTTTCATTTTGATAGTTTTTTCGATTACATGGATTATATCTGTTTGCACAAATACCTCGACG
>OVBN01000143.1:7500-12500 GCA_900406565.1 Turritis glabra | reverse complement strand
CCAAAATAGCATTTTCTTTTGACCCAATTTTTTTTTTCTCCTTATCGGTCAAGAAAGATAAGAAAATTTCAGGGTAGCAAACATTCTCTAGAATTTCTCGTAGATTCGAACCCATAGCTGATGATAGAACTAGAATAGATATTTTTTGTTTCCTACTCACCCGAGCCCATATTCTTGCTTTTTTATCAATCTCTAATTCTAACCTGCCTCCCCAATCTGATATTATGGTGCCGGTATAGACCGAAATCCCGTTATGATCCAATTCTGACTGGTAATAGATACCGGGACTTTGCAATATTTGATTGATCACAATTCTGTATATTCCGTTTACTATAGAAGTTCCAAGGGAATTCATTAAAGGAATGTTTCCAATAAAAATTCTTTGTTCTTGCATATTCCTACTGGTTTTCCAAATTAATCCCGCGGATACATATAATTCAGAAGAATATGTAAGTGATTCATAGACAGCATCTCGTTCTTTTATCAGAGGTTCTACCAATTGATATGTTTCCACAAATAATTGAAATTCAATTTCGTGATCTATATCTTCAATTTTTGGAAACTTAGAAAGTTCTTCTATTAAACCCTGATCAATAAACCGATAAAACCCTTCAAATTGTATCTGATTAAATCCGGGTATTGTAGATGTTCCCTCTTTTCCATCCCCAAGCATCTTTTTTGAATTTCCCATTTATCCGTTTATTGAAAAAATCCCATCCCATCTCTCATTCTTCACCGAATCATATCCATAGAATTCGATCTAGCAATAATGGAATTTCTATTCTGTTTACTGAATCACATGAAATTTTATCCAACTCCAAGATATAAGGAATGTATGAAATACGTATGAACGGAGACTAGATTCAATTGGAATTTTTTATAAGAAATAGATCCAAATGGAACAGAATTGAGAAATACCACTGGAACTTACGGAGTTTTGTAAAGACTAGAAAAAAAGTCATTTCATTTTCACCTATGATATTACATATTCCAATTCGATTGCATACCATAAAAAATGTATTCATCATTGGATCTGTTCGAGCAGATAAACATATAATAAATCGAAAACTTTTTTTTTTTTACCACTTTACTTTTTAATGTATTTATATTTCATTGTTCAAAAAAATATTTGCAGAAAATAGATTTATTTTTACCTATTTTGAATAGAATAGTTAGAATATCATTGAATTGAAGTAGGTAAGAAAACTTGTGTTTTTTTATTTATTAATTGTTTTATTATTAAAATAAAAAAGAATGCACAGATATATATGTCTCTTTTTCTTCTTTTATTGTGGTACAGTTCTATTTGGGACAGCACATGCTGTGCTCTATCAAAAAGGAATTTTTCTCTTCAAGGGAAAAATTTAAATATAAAAATTTATTGAGAATTACTCCTCAAAAGCATCCCTAGAGAGATAAAATACCCCATTATAGAGCTATAGCTCTATAACACAACGTAACGTATGTTCTGATTCTGGGGTTTACATATACTCATCATTACTGTTATAATTGAAATTGAATAAGATTTCTTTTTAATTGAAAAAACTCAATATAGATTAGTTATAAATACATTTCTAACGATTTTCTTAATATTATTAGAAATAAAAAATGTAGATTTTAATTCAAAAATGGTCATCAATTTACAGTCAATAGTTAATGGTTCTGGTTTGTACTGGATTCCATATTTTGTGACTGAAAATCTATATATAGATTTTTTCGGAGTTGAAAAAAAAAGAATCTAGGTTCTATCGTTTTGGCGGCATGGCCGAGTGGTAAGGCGGGGGACTGCAAATCCTTTTTCCCCAGTTCAAATCCGGGTGCCGCCTCAACAACAGACTTTAAATAACAAACGTAGGAAAAGACTCTTGTTTTCGTTATTCTAAGCCCCCGGCTCTCGAGGTTCTATTCTCTAACCTAAAGTTTTGCCTATCAGATTCAAGGAAAACTTCAAGTAGTGGAGGGAAATCTGTAAATCTTTACTTGCCACTACTAATTTAGTTCCACTTACTGAGTCTTCAATTAGATTGGATAGCCAGAGAGGGAATTAAATTAATAGTTTTGGAAAGGACCTAAGATACTTTGGATATAGACTCATGAAAGTCTCGGAATGCTCAGACATTCAATCAATATTAGATTAGATTAGATGAAGAATTGCCTTTCATTTTACTTCCAAAAATAAAAAACGATAAAAGAAAGAAAAAGTCTTCTTCTTTCTACATGTGAGTCAGATTCCTTGGATACGTCGAAAAATGTCCGTTTGCTTGTGTTTACATCTTGTCGATTCTACTAGAAATTCTATAATAAGAATAACTCATTATAAGATAAGTGGATTTTTGGAGTAGTTCATCAATGGTGACCAAATACCTCTCCCTTTTTTTGACTCTGCACCAGTGATTTCACTATTATTAGTGAACAATAATGGAATAGTTTCTTCATATTCATAGAAATAGGGGGCAGAATTCACATGGATATAGTAAGTCTCGCATGGGCTGCTTTAATGGTAGTTTTTACATTTTCCCTCTCTCTCGTAGTGTGGGGAAGAAGTGGACTCTAGAAATACTTCTAATTGCGGTAATAATCAAACTCTATCAACCTGTATCAATTGTTTTCTAGACCGTTCGGCAATTTTTTTTAAGATTTTTTTTTAGAAATTGGATTTATGTTTTATTGACTCATTTTCTATTTTTATATCAGGGTTTACACGGTTAACCATTCATGGGGTAACCCCTTTCGAAATCTGAAGAAGCTTCCATCGAATTGGGATTATCTGTATTAAATGGATCAAACAAACAAATGAAATTGAGAAAGTATGTACATACATTTCATATTCTATTTCATTTATATTGACGTTTATAAAGAAAAAGAGAGATATAGCTGGATTCCTTTATATTAAGATATTTCACTTGTATCTTTATACATTACAATAACCATAATGGCTAGTATGGTAGAAAGAGATCTCTTTCTACCATACTAGCGGGCCCTTTAGGATACTACTACTGAGTCTAATGCATTCCTTTCATTTAAGACAAGAAATTGAAATCTTTTTTTGTTGATAGTAAAATTGTATTCAAATTAATCATTTTGACTAACGGTTTTTACGTAAATTATAAGCAAAAAAGCAGTAGGAACGAGAATGAAGAGTGCAGTAGCAATAAATGCAAGAATATTGACTTCCATAATTTAATCGTTTATTATTATTTTTTTTTTCTTTGGAATATCTCGGGATTTAATCCCATAGAGATGAGAAATCTTTCGCTTGTAAACTCACTCAGATGAATTAGATTTCGATGATATCGAATGAACGAAATATCATGAATAACAATATCGGAGCTATAAAATCGATTCATCGTCAAGAATTTAATAGTATAACATAGGAAGATCTTTTATCCACACCGAATACATAATGAGATTCCTGATCCAATCAAAAAAAAGTTATTTATGATTCTTTTTCCCGGCTTTCCTTTCTAAAACCTAGTAGTTTACTTTCCTTGTACAATCATCTGATGAAGTATCATAAAAAAACCTTTTCTACTTCGATTCTTTACAAAAAGAGTTTCTAAAGAACCTTAAATAAACAATAGAAATCAATATAGAGAAAACAAGTACGAAGTTCAATTTGAAATAAAAAAAATTGAAAGGGTTTATAATCTTTTTGGAAAACAAAGAAAGGGAATGTGACAAAGACGAGTCTCAGTAAAAAAACGAAAATATTCAAAAAAAATTAACGAGTTAATTTTTCTTACGAGTTTTTTATTCGACATCGCCTCTAATCTTTAAAAAGAGCATATTCATTAGGGAAGACGCATTTTATCTTTATTTTTAAAAAATCCTCTTTCCTTGGTTGGATTCGAACTATTTTAAATTCCTTGACTTCATAGAAAGAAAAGTATATATAGGTACTCTTGGCAAATGTATTATACGCTATCCTATTCCATTTTCCTACACGAATTAATGGGAGATCGGTTGACAAAAAGCGGAAACCCCATACAGTATCTCTTTCTTGAAGTGTTGAATGCTCTCACTAATTATAATTAATTTACATATGTCTCTCTACCCTAGTTAAAAAAATCGACCCTTTCTTTTGCTTTATGAAAAAAGAAAAATAAAACAAAAAGATAAATGAAACCATTTTCATCCCCTTGCCCAGAAACAAAAAGGGGAGTTGATGTAGTGAATCCGCCGGGACTGACGGGGCTCGAACCCGCAGCTTCCGCCTTGACAGGGCGGTGCTCTGACCAATTGAACTACAATCCCATGGAAATAAAGTGGGTAGCTTACATATTCCTTCTTATGATTTCATTTTAATCATTTCAATTTGAAATTCAAATTTTTGTTTTGTAACAAAGAAAGTCACAAGTGATATATTGATATCTATATGGATATCACTTTAGTGAGAGCAAGACGGATTACTGGGTAATCCTTGCATTATTATCAAATCGATTGATAATCTATTTTTTTGTAAAAAAATAGATTATTTTCTCGACTCTGTTCATTAAAGTTTATATTTAAAGGATCCATATCGGAATCCTTAGCAAGATCAAGATCGGAATTTTTTATGGAAAAAAGTAACTAAACACAAGAAATAAAGAAAAAAGTAAAGTCGAACTATATCCTGAAATTTGACCTTTTTTCTTACCCTTCTCTGTCATTTATGCAAAAAGGGTTATGTAGACAGCGAATTTTTGGGCCGAGCTGGATTTGAACCAGCGTAGACATATTGCCAACGAATTTACAGTCCGTCCCCATTAACCGCTCGGGCATCGACCCAGGAAGAATCTATTCTAACTTTATGGATAATCCACAATCAACTTCCTTTCGTAGTACCCTACCCCCAGGGGAAGTCGAATCCCCGCTGCCTCCTTGAAAGAGAGATGTCCTGAACCACTAGACGATGGGGGCATACTTGCTCAACCGCCATCATACTATGATCATAGTATGATCAGTTTTTTAAAATTGTCAATATAATCAAATGGTATGACTAGCTTATAAGGTTTTTTCTT
>OVBN01000143.1:0-2500 GCA_900406565.1 Turritis glabra | reverse complement strand
GGTAAGAGGATAAATGGTATATACTTTGTTAATAGCTTGGAGGATTAAAAACATGACTATGCTTTCCATTGCGTTTTGCATTAATATTACTTCATCAATCTACTGATAGTGTACCCGTTGTATTTGCGTCTCCTGATGGTTGTCGAGTAACAAAAAATGTTGTATTTCTGGTACATCTTTATGGATTGGATTAGTCTCTGTGGGGTATCCTTAATTCTCTTATCTCTGAATCATTCGTTGCAGATCCAAAAATGAGATGACCCCCTCCCATTCCATGAATTACACATTCAAATTCAATATAAGTCCATAAAATGCAAATAAATAAAAATTTAGAGGGGGGGTCGAACTTCTGAACTTGAATGAAATTTGAATAAAAGATTAATAAATGGTTACTAAATATGAAATAGTAATAAATAACTAAATAAAAAAACTAATAAAAAATTGATATCTGATATCAATATAGAATATAATATTTTATGGAAAAAAAGAATCATATATTTGAATATGGGATTCAATAATTAAAATATATAGAATAAATATAATATATAATATTAATATATATATATATAATAATAAGAATGTTAATTGAATTGATTTGGTGGTAGAATTTTATGAAATGACCCCAAACCAAAGAGTGTATCTCTCTAGCTTTAACAAATATTATCCATAAATTTTTTATCAAGAAGGCAAAACAATGCGGATATATCGAATGGTAAAATTCTCCTTGCCAAGGAGAAGACGCGGAGTTCGATTCCCGCTATTCCGCCAAAAATAAATGGATTCAAAAAGATAAAAGATTCGGTATAGTGACCGGGAAATATAGTAATTTTTCCTCGCGTCCCAAAAGACACGTATTAATTAATGACTAGTTAATAGAATCAAACTTACATTTCTTGAAAAAAAATGTTGCGGAGACAGGATTTGAACCCGTGACCTCAAGGTTATGAGCCTTGCGAGCTACCAAACTGCTCTACCCCGCGATGAACAAAAAAAACTTGGACTAAACTCTAATAAACAAAGAAGAATGAATGAGCCCCTATTCCATATCTGTACAATAGAAAGCCTATTTAGACAGAAATGGTAAAGGCCTCATCGATCATAGAAAAAAAAATAGAAAAATTAAGGGATACTTAAATCCTTACCAGCCTTGATCTTGTTGCCCCTGGCAACAAACATGCATGAACCATTTCCCGAAGGATGTTCCAGATAGTCCAAAGTCTCGATAGTTAGCTCTCGGTCTTCCGGTCGAAAAGCAACGTCGATGAAACGTGTAGGTGCACTATTACCGGTGGGGATTGTAATTTTCCATGAATTTTCCATTTCTCACTTAGCGACGGAATCTCACTTATTTCCTTTTTTGAGGATCGACGAATCAAATGATATTTTTTTTCCAATTTTTGCCTCTTCTTCTCCCTATAAATCAAACTTTCTTTGCCATAATGCTTCAGTTCCTCTTATTATCAATGATAATGATACAAATCGGATCCTAGATGTAGAAATAAATAAAGAGTGCATACCTATAGCCTATAGTTTTTTTATTAAAAAAAATATGATTGCGATAGAATACATAAATAATTAACCGAATTTGCCCGATGTGAGGCAATCAAGAAAGCCGCATAAGTGAATATATAACCTACAGAAAAGTGAGCTAATCCAACCAATCTCTTGCACGATTGAAAGAGCTACTGGTTTATCTTCCAGCGAATCAAATTTGCCAAAGGTGTGCGTTCATGAGCCCATGCTAAAGTTTCAATCAATTCCTGCCAATAACCACGCCAGAAATTAAGAAATAAATCCTGTAGCCCAAACAAGATGCCCAAATAAGAACATCCATGCCCAGACTGATAAACTATTCATACCAAACGGGTTATATCCGTTGATAAGTTGTGAAGAGTTTAACCATAGATAATCTCTTAACCATCCCATCAAATAAGTGGAAGATTCATTAAACTGTGAAACGTTACCCTGCCATAATGATGTGTTTCCAATGCCAATAAAAAGTAACCCATCCAATAGTATTTAACATCCAGAAAACTGCCAAATAAAAATGCGTCCAAGCCGAAATATCACAAGTACCACCTCGTCCCGGACCATCGCAAGGAAAACTACCCGAAATCCTTTTTATCTGGCATTAACTTGGAACCACGTGCATCTAAAGCACCTTTTACTAAGAAATGTAGTGTATGTAAACCTAAAGCAATACATGATGAACCAAGAAATCTCCAGGACCTATTGTTAAGAATAATGAATTATATTCATTAATAGCATTTAACCAGCCAGGCAACCATATGCTTCGACCCGCATTAAATGGGCCACTTGTCGAAGATAAAAGTACATCAAATCCATATGAAGTTTTCCATGAGCAGATTGTATCCATTGGGCAAATATGGTTCGATCAAGATTTGTTTTTCGGGAGTACCAAAAGCAAGCATGACGTCATTATGAACATAAAGTCCCAAAGTATGAACCCTAGAAAGAGGCTGCCCAACTTAATGGATAT
>OVBN01000140.1:0-37663 GCA_900406565.1 Turritis glabra | reverse complement strand
AGAAAATATTTTAAGGTTCCCATATTAAAGAGAAGATAAAACAAATCTGCAACTAAAATTAAAAAAAAACACATAAATAAAAAACCATAGATTTATCGATTCAAACTACGGAAAACAGTAGGAATATATTGAAATTAATTGAGGTTATTGGTTAGGGGGCTGTATTCTATATATAATCCACTTGTCGGTTAAGAGTCTAATCAATGTTTTCCCACTACTAGTTTATGGTTCTAATAGTAACATACATATGAAATTTAGATGATTCAATATGCAATACAATCGAATTTGCTACAACTCTTCAAGTTTTCGTTTTTATTTGAATTTAGAATTTCAATTTTTTTGAAAATTTTTGGTTATTTGTATCTGGTTTTGATTTAACGAACTGGAAATAAATGAAAAAGATAAAAATTGTATATTTACTTTTGTCTTGAAGTTGGCAAAAATGAGTTCAGTCAGTATATAGAAAACAAATAACTAGAAAACTTAGTTGAATTAAATAGTTGGTCTAAAATCAATACATAGCTAGAAATTAAATTAGCTCAACAAGATGATATGGTACTATCAATACTTAAAACTCTATATTATTTTTAACTCATACTAGATTAGTGTTCTTTTTAAAAATAAAAATAAAAACAAATTTAAGGTACGCATATGCAAAGAGATTCACTTTGATATATTTTGTATTAAGGTAAAGACATGGATATTTTGAGTAAAATAAGTGTTAAAACACGGAAATATCAAGTTTTCGATCAAAAGAATAAAAGCAATATATAATTTAAGCAGATTTGGAGATTGAGACACAGTGACTCCACAAGTCGTCCTTCTTCTTCAAATATTGTGTTTCACGGGCAATTAAGGCTGGTCTGTCAGCAATATATTTAATGAGAGTATCGTGACACACTTTTCCTTCTTGGACAAGATCGTGGCAACAAGTATCAGAGATGGTTCCATTTCCAAATACACGGATTCCATACAAGGCGATTATATCCAAGGCACACTTAGGAGTGATTTTCACAAGACAAGTATCCCATAATGATTTTGCTTCAGATTCTTCAACTGAAAATACAGGAACAAAAGCACACACGAGAGCTACAATAATGAATAGTATAGTAATCTGGGAGTTAAGTTTAGCCATATTTGCTTTTACGTGAAATTTACTCACTAATATTTTTTGCTTGAGAAGAATGTAATGAAGTATGTTTTGTATTTGATATTCTTAACATGACGGTATGTAAGCTATTTATAGGTAATTTAAAACCTAACGTAACTAAGAGAATCTATTTCAAAACTAACTTAATAAATATTAGGAGTTTAAGTTCTTGGTAAATAAATACACTATGAGCGTTTAAATTTATCTTTTTCAATCAATTTTAGAAAAAATTTAATACAAATAAAGATATCTTCTTCAATATGAATTGTTTTAATTAATCTCTAAATCATGTCAAATTCTAAGCCAAATTATTGAATATGAGTTTAAACTTGACATATATAGAGTTTTAAATATAATAAAGTACAAAGTCATAATATTTAGTCATCTAAATGTATTTCACTTTGCAAGTATAACAACCTAACTCACATTTTTGTCAAAATTATGATTTTACTTAATTGACATAATATTGTATATTTTACTATAGTTGTAATCTAAATGACTAATAAATGTTAATATTATGTTTACATTACAATATTTGTGAAGGCTTAAAATTAAGTTTAATTTAAATATTTGGTAAGATAATATGAGATTCACTAGAGCAATATATAAAATGTGCTAAATATTTTAAAAATAAATAAAAACCCTCACACTTTAATGATAAATTTGTAAAATATGACTATATTGGAGATCAATAACTATTAATTATGTAAAAGAATCCACTGGAAAGTGGAGATATATTTCCTACAAATTGAAATAGAAAATATTTTAAGGTTCCCATATTAAAGAGAAGATAAAACAAATCTGCAACTAAAATTAAAAAAAAAACACATAAATAAAAAACCATAGATTTATCGATTCAAACTACGGAAAACAGTAGGAATATATTGAAATTAATTGAGGTTATTGGTTAGGGGGCTGTATTCTATATATAATCCACTTGTCGGTTAAGAGTCTAATCAATGTTTTCCCACTACTAGTTTATGGTTCTAATAGTAACATACATATGAAATTTAGATGATTCAATATGCAATACAATCGAATTTGCTACAACTCTTCAAGTTTTCGTTTTTATTTGAATTTAGAATTTCAATTTTTTTGAAAATTTTTGGTTATTTGTATCTGGTTTTGATTTAACGAACTGGAAATAAATGAAAAAGATAAAAATTGTATATTTACTTTTGTCTTGAAGTTGGCAAAAATGAGTTCAGTCAGTATATAGAAAACAAATAACTAGAAAACTTAGTTGAATTAAATAGTTGGTCTAAAATCAATACATAGCTAGAAATTAAATTAGCTCAACAAGATGATATGGTACTATCAATACTTAAAACTCTATATTATTTTTAACTCATACTAGATTAGTGTTCTTTTTAAAAATAAAAATAAAAACAAATTTAAGGTACGCATATGCAAAGAGATTCACTTTGATATATTTTGTATTAAGGTAAAGACATGGATATTTTGAGTAAAATAAGTGTTAAAACACGGAAATATCAAGTTTTCGATCAAAAGAATAAAAGCAATATATAATTTAAGCAGATTTGGAGATTGAGACACAGTGACTCCACAAGTCGTCCTTCTTCTTCAAATATTGTGTTTCACGGGCAATTAAGGCTGGTCTGTCAGCAATATATTTAATGAGAGTATCGTGACACACTTTTCCTTCTTGGACAAGATCGTGGCAACAAGTATCAGAGATGGTTCCATTTCCAAATACAACGGCGATTATATCCAAGGCACACTTAGGAGTGATTTTCACAAGACAAGTATCCCATAATGATTTTGCTTCAGATTCTTCAACTGAAAATACAGGAACAAAAGCACACACGAGAGCTACAATAATGAATAGTATAGTAATCTGGGAGTTAAGTTTAGCCATATTTGCTTTTACGTGAAATTTACTCACTAATATTTTTTGCTTGAGAAGAATGTAATGAAGTATGTTTTGTATTTGATATTCTTAACATGACGGTATGTAAGCTATTTATAGGTAATTTAAAACCTAACGTAACTAAGAGAATCTATTTCAAAACTAACTTAATAAATATTAGGAGTTTAAGTTCTTGGTAAATAAATACACTATGAGCGTTTAAATTTATCTTTTTCAATCAATTTTAGAAAAAATTTAATACAAATAAAGATATCTTCTTCAATATGAATTGTTTTAATTAATCTCTAAATCATGTCAAATTCTAAGCCAAATTATTGAATATGAGTTTAAACTTGACATATATAGAGTTTTAAATATAATAAAGTACAAAGTCATAATATTTAGTCATCTAAATGTATTTCACTTTGCAAGTATAACAACCTAACTCACATTTTTGTCAAAATTATGATTTTACTTAATTGACATAATATTGTATATTTTACTATAGTTGTAATCTAAATGACTAATAAATGTTAATATTATGTTTACATTACAATTGTAACGTCCGTCTCCCGAAAATTGGAATTTGGGACGGAGAAATATATATATTGAGATATATATATATATATATATATATTTAAAACGCCTTGTTTCGTTTTAAGTCCATGGTAAATGTGTTTCCACGGTTGAGTCTTTAATCTTAAGAGCTCTGTGGGAAACATTTATCGAGCGGAAAAATCGAGTTTTGGAGCGGTTGGTAGGTGTGGACCCCACGTGGCGGTTTTTAAGTCAATTAATGGCTTAATTATTTCTTTCTCCTTTTTCTTTTCTTCTCCTTTCTTCTTTCTTGCGTTCTCCTTCTTCTTCTTGGGGAAGTTTTTGGTTGCAAACCGATTCAGAGACTTTTTTGCGCGTCACCTTTCTTCTTTCTGTTGGACGGCTTGGATCCGAGCCAGTTCGGTTCCTGTTGTTGAGTTATGTGTCTTGGGTGTTTCTGGTGCTTGTGTGAGTGGGTTGCGATCTCTTGCTTGTGTGTTTAGCTCGTAGATGGGAGGACCGCCTCACTAAGTATTTTTGTTAATACTTACGCAACTCTTTGTTCTGTTGCAGGTAAAGATAAAGTGTGATCGTGGAATCGAGGCATTGAGAAGGAGGATGATTAGGACTCGGTTGTGTGTGTTTGTGTTTGTTTGTGGTTTATGGTGAATCGTTTGTTATGTTTCAATATTTCGAATACTGTTATTGACGGTTTGTTAAGTGTTTAATAAGATCGAGTCTTAATGCTTTGGCTGCGTTTGTTAGAGGTTAATATTATGGGGTATAAAAAAAAAAAAAAAAACGGGTGCGGTCGTTTCTGTTTGGTATCAGAGCGTAGACGGTTCTACGATTTTGTGTTGCTTGGTGCATGTTTTTATACCGTTGAGTTGTTGTATGCTAGATATGATTATGAGTAGTTAGTTAATTTGTTTGAGCATGGGGTCTTAGAATCATCCTCTTCGAGCCTGTGAGATTCCACGGTAAGTTATCTTTACTCTGTTGAGTTGCTTAGTATCTTAGTCTCTGTTTTTGGTGGTTCAGATGGCTAGAGGTGCTAGAGGTCGTGGTAGAGGTCGTGGCCGCGGTAGAGGTCGTGGTCGTGTTCCAGTGGTGGTAGAGAGTGTAGCTCGGAGTGCTACGGTTGAGCGAGTTGCGGCTCCGCATGTGTATCAGGAGGGTCTGAGGGCGTGGCCGGTGTGGGTGCCGGTGTGGCTGGAGTTCCAGCGGGTGCTGCGGATGTGGCAGCAGAGTTTGCTCAGGCTCGAGATGATCGCATTGCGGGTTTGCTAGCCTTGCTGTTGGAGCGGTTACCAGAGAGGGTACCAGTGCAGGCTCCTGTTGTGCCACCAGTGGTTGAGGAGCAGCCGAGGGCTGCAGTTGCAGAGGTGCTCCCATCCTACCTGAGGATGATGGAGCAGTTGCAGAGGATTGGCACGGGATTCTTCCCTGGAGGTGCTAGTCCTGAGGCCGCGGATGCGTGGAGAAGGAGGTTGGAACGGAACTTCCTTTCGATAAGATGTCCGGAGAGATACCGGGTGGACCTGGCAGTTCATTACCTGGAAGGTGATGCACATCTCTGGTGGATGGGCGTTACGGCCAGGAGAGTTCAGGCGGAGATGGCCTGGGAGGATTTTGTTGAGGAGTTTAACTCCAAGTATTTTCCTCAGGAGGCGCTTAACCGGTTGGAGGATAGGTTCCTTGTTTTGTCTCAAGGGAACCGTACCGTTCGGGAGTATGAGGCGGAGTTTAACCGACTCAGTGTGTATGCTGGTCGAGCGTTGGAGGGTGAGCGGGCCCGAATTCGGAGATTTTTGTTGGGTCTTCGGGTTGAGTTGAGGAACCGTTGCCTTGTGCGTGGTTTTGGCACGGTTGCGGAGTTGGTGGAGACAGCTGCCTTGCTGGAGGAGGGTCTGAGAGATGAGATGGTGGTTGTTAGCCCTAGTTTTCAGGCGAGGAGGCCGCCGCAGCAGCAGCAGTCCGGTCCGAGCAGAGGCGGCAGGCCAATGCAAGGACAGAAGCGGAAGATAGAGAGTTCTTCCAGTGTTACCCAGAGTGGTCCGGGATGCTCCAGGTGTGGGAGCAAGGATCACCGGGTTGCGAGCTGCCCTCAGAAGGACGAGGCGTGGGTGGATACGCGTGTGTGCTACCACTGCAGGGAGACGGGGCATATCAAGCCGAAATGCCCCAAGTTGCAGAGGGAGGCAGCGACAGTGTCGCCGGCTAGCCAGAGTGCGGTGGTGCCCCGAGTGTATTCCATTGTGGAGACGGGAGGCCCGAGTTCCAGGCCGATCACAGGTATTTTTGCTAAACTTACCTGAGTTAAATTCTTGTGTTTAGAATTTATTTTGTCTCCATGATGGGGTGTCAGGGTTCTGAGCATATGGAATATATGCAGGGACCCTGGTTGTGGGGGGTGTTGAATCCCACGTGTTGTTTGATTCTGGAGCATCGCATTGCTTCATTACTCCGGAAATTGTCGAGAAGGGCAATTTACGGGGAGCAACCGAGGAGCGGTTGGGTTTTGTTAAGAGTGGCTGGAGGGAAGCTACTCACTATTCACGGTCGAGTTGGTGATGTGGATGTCCAAGTGGCTGGAGAGTCTATGCCAGCGGGTTTGGTCATTTGCTCAGTGTTATTTTGGGCATGGATTGGCTCGGAAAGTTCAGAGCGCATCTGGACTGTCACCGAGGGCGTGTTGTTTTCGAAAGAAAACAAGGGAGGTTGGTTTATCAGGGTGTGAGACCGACTTCTGGGAGTCTCGTGATCTCGGCTATGCAGGCAGAGAGTATGATCGAGAAAGGTCGCGAGGCGTATCTGGTGACGATTGTTACATCAGAGACCGTTGGAGAGGTTGCGGTTGGGGATATTCGGGTTGTTTGGGATTTCTAGGATGTTTTCCAGTCGTTGCAGGGATTACCGCCGTCTCGGTCAGATCCTTTCACGATTGAGTTGGAACCCGGGACAATGCCGATATCTAAGGCGCCGTACAGGATGGCTCCAGCGGAGATGGCAGAGCTGAAGAAGCAGCTGGAAGAGTTGTTGGCTCAAGGTTTTATCCGACCGAGTACTTCACCGTGGGGAGCGCCGGTGTTGTTTGTGAAGAAAAAGGATGGGAGTTTCCGATTGTGCATGGATTATCGGGGACTGAACCGAGTCACTGTGAAGAACAGATATCCTCTTCCTCGGATTGACGAGTTATTGGATCAGTTGAGAGGGGCTACTTGGTTCTCCAAGATAGACTTGGCATCGGGATATCATCAGATTCCGATTGATGAGAAGGATATCCGGAAGACTGCTTTCAGATCGAGATATGGACACTACGAGTTTGTGGTGATGCCATTTGGGTTGACGAATGCACCAGCAGCGTTCATGAGGTTGATGAACAGCGTGTTCCAGGAGTATCTGGATGAGTTTGTGATCATCTTTATCGATGACATCTTGGTGTATTCGAAGAGTCCCGAGGAGCATGAGTTGCATCTGAGAGTTGTTCTGGAGAAGCTGCGGGAGCAGAAACTATTTGCTAAGTTGAGCAAGTGTAGTTTCTGGCAGCGAGAGATCGGATTTCTGGGTCATATTGTGTCTGCAGAGGGAGTTTCTGTGGATCCGGAGAAGATTCAGGCTATCAGGGAGTGGCCGAGGCCGAGGAATGCTACTGAAATTCGGAGTTTTCTCGGGTTAGCAGGTTATTACCGGAGGTTCGTCAAGGGTTTTACGAGTATGGCTAAGTCTATGACGAAGCTGACAGGGAAGGATGTTCCTTTTGTTTGGTCTCCTGAGTGTGAGGAGAGTTTCGCAAACCTGAAGATGATGTTGACTAGTACGCCAGTTTTGGCATTACCTGAGCCGGGGGAGCCTTACGTGGTGTATGCAGACGCTTCGAGAGTAGGCCTGGGTTGTGTGTTGATGCAGAAGGGAAAGGTAATTGCCTATGCTTCGAGGTAGTTGAGGAAGCATGAGGGCAACTATCCTACCCATGATCTTGAGATGGCTGCGGTGGTGTTCGCCTTAAAGATTTGGAGGTCTTATCTTTATGGGGGAAAGGTCCAGGTGTTTACAGATCATAAGAGCCTGAAGTACATTTTCACTCAGCCTGAGTTGAATTTGAGGCAGAGGCGTTGGATGGAGTTGGTGGCGGATTATGATATGGAGATCGCTTACCATCCTGGTAAAGCGAAATTGGTTGCGGATGCTTTGAGTCACAAACGTGTGGTTTCGGCTCGGAAGCAGGACATGGAGTCGTTAGTGTGTGAGCTTGGTTCTTTGCGGTTGTGTGTTTTATCTCAGGAACCGTTGGGTTTGGAGGCAGTCGATCAGGCGGATCTTCTGAGCAGGGTTCGGATAGCTCAGGAGAAGGACGAAGGTTTGGTTAATGCTTCCAGGGAAGCGGGTTCAGAATATCAAGTTTCTGCTAATGGGACTATTCTGGTGCATGGGCTGGTATGCGTACCCAAGGATGAGGGTTTGAGGCGAGAAATCCTGAGTGAGGCTCATGCGAGTATGTTTTCGATTCATCCGGGAGCGACAAAGATATACCGAGATCTAAAACGGTATTATCACTGGGTCGGGATGAAGAAGGATGTAGCTAACTAGGTCGCAGCGTGTGATACGTGCCAGTTAGTGAAGGCAGAGCATCAGGTTCCGAGCGGATTGTTGCGGAGTTTACCCATTCCAGACTGGAAGTGGGATATGATTACGATGGATTTCGTAGTGGGATTGCCAATTTCTCGGACCAAGGATGCGATTTGGGTCGTTGTGGATCGTTTGACCAAGAGTGCACGTTTTATGGCTATCAAGAAAACCGATGGAGCTTCGGTGTTAGCTAAGAAGTACGTGTAGGAGATAGTGAGACTTTATGGAATACCGGTGAGTATCGTGTCAGACCGGGATCCTAAGTTCACTTCCGAGTTTTGGAAAGCGTTCCAGACAGAGATGGGCACGAAGGTGTATTTGAGTACCGCGTATCATCCTCAGACCGACGGGCAATCCGAGAGGACGATTTAGACTCTTGAGGATTTGCTGAGGATGTGTGTGCTGGACTGGGGTGGTCATTGGGTGGATCACCTGAGCTTGGTAGAGTTTGCTTATAACAATAGCTACCAGGCGAGTATTGGGATGGCTCCATACGAGGCTCTGTATGGGAGGCCATGTCGTACACCGCTGTGCTGGACCCAAGTGGGGGAGAGGAGCACATTGGGTGCGGATTTTGTTCAGGAAACTACAGAAAAGATCCGGGTTTTGAAGCTGAACATGAAAGAAGCTCAGGATCGGCAAAAGAGTTAAGAGGAGAAAAGAGCGTGAGTTTGAGGTGGGAGATAGAGTGTATCTCAAGATGGCAATGTTGCGAGGTCCGAACAGGTCCATTACCGAGACTTAGTTGAGTTCGAGGTATATGGGTCCGTTTAGGATTATTGGTCGAATTGGACCAGTCGCATACCGCTTGGAGTTACCAGAGATTATGCAAGCATTTCATAAGGTTTTTCATGTTTTGATGCTGAAGAAGTGCTTGCATAAGGACGATAAGGTGTTGGCTGAGATTCCGTCAGATCTTCAGCCCAACATGACCTTAGAGGCGAGACCAGTGAGGGTTCTCGACCGGAGGGTCAAGGAGCTTCGTCGGAAGAGGATTCCGATGATGAGAGTCTTGTGGGACTGTGACGGTGTTCAGGAGGAGACTTGGGAACCAGAAGAGCCGATGAAAACTAGGTTCAAAAAGTGGTTCGAGAAGCAAGCTGAGGCTTGAGTAGTTTTTCATCGCTGGTTCGAGTTTCGGAGTTTGAGTTTTATGCTCGTTGTATCATTTTGTATTTCGTTTTGGTGTGTAAACGATTAATACATTTGAATGGGTAATAAGATGTGTATTTCTTATTATTTATGACTTGTGGTATCATGAGGTTTGAGCATGAAATTGTGAAAAGATAAAAGTTTATGAGAATATGAACTGGAAATATCCTTCGTATTGGATATGAGAAACTTCCCTGTGAGTTGGGATTATTTCGAGTCGACCTGAGGTTTGATCAAGGTTGACGTGATATTCCGGGTTTGGAATATGTGTTGTAACGTATTGCATTGCGATGCACTACGTAGACCATGTGAGGTAGTTTGGTCGGAGATGCTTATAGACGTTTTGTTAGAATTTATTGCTTTAAGGACGGTTTGGTCCTGTACAACTCGTGAGGGGAGGTTTAGTCCCCAGATACCCATAGCTCAAGGGACATGTGACCGGAGGGTGGGAGTGGTATGAGAGTTATACCCATAGCCCGAGGGACGTGTGGCCTGAGAGTGCGAGTGGTATGCGTGGTACCGATAGCTCGAAGACCTTGTGTCTAAGAGTGTGAGTGGTACGGGTTTTGTGCCGATAGCTTGAGGGACTTTGTGACCCGAGAGTGTGAGTGGCATGTGGTACCGAGAACTCGAGGGACTTCCGTCCTGAGGGTGGGGTGGTACGAGTACGAGTTATGTTGAAAGCAATAAATGTCTAGAACGTGGTTATAAGCATAGCGACTGATTGTAGACCTTGGAGGTTGTTAGTGTTCAATCTCGTGTTGGAGTTGTGCTGGCCAGGTTGGTCAAGCTTGAAAAGAGAATCGTTGCGACGATTGTGAGTTGAAGTTCATCGCAGATGAACTGTGCTGTAGATTCAAGGACGAATCTATGTTAGTGGGGGAGAATTGTAACATCCGTCTCCCGAAAATTGGAATTTGGGACGGAGAAATATATAGTGAGATATATATATATATATATATATTTAAAACGCCTTGTTTCGTTTTAAGTCCATGGTAAATGTGTTTCACGGTTGAGTCTTTAATCTTAAGAGCTCTGTGGGAAACATTTATCGAGCGGAAAAATTGAGTTTTGGAGCGGTTGGTGGGTGTGGATCCCACGTGGCAGTTTTTAAGTCAATTAATGGCTTAATTATTTCTTTCTCCTTTTTTTTTTCTTCTCCTTTCTTCTTTCTTGCGTTCTCCTTCTTCTTCTTGGGGAAGTTTTTGGTTGCAGAGAGAGAGAGAGTTAGAGAGAGTGAGCTTGTGAGCTTGTTGTAAAGAAGAAGAGCAAAGGGGAAATGTTTGTGGCTTACCTTGAGAGTTGAAGGAGAGGGAGATCGGTCTAGCGGAAGCGTGGGGGTGTGGGGAAGTCATCCTTGAGCTTGTGGAACTGTTCTTAAGCTGAATCTTCCAAGGATCTAAGGTGAGTGCGCGACCATGAGCTTATCTAAGCTTCTGAGATGGTTTTGTGTGGTTTTGGTGTGTTGAGCTAGTTTATGTGTTTGTGTGTTTGATTTAGATTCTTGTTGAATCCTTGGGTTATGTTGCTTATTTCCTTGTGTTATGAGTTGAATTTGAGCCTAATTGCTTGGGGAAAACAAGGATTGAGGTGGAAAGGGGTCGATTGGCCTGAGAAGGGTTGAAGAAGGTTGAGATCGGATTTTAGTTGCAGGTGAGCGCCAATCGGTTTGGTCAATCGGTTGCAAACCGATTTCGAGTTTTGCATCGGTTAGTGCAATCGGTTGCAAACCGATTGAGCACTTTTCGTAAGCGATTCTGTGTTTTTGCCGCTCGGTTTGGTGAATCGGTTGCAAACCGATTTCAGGTTCTGAATTGGTTTGGTGAATCGGTTGCAGACCGATTGGAAGTTTTGAATCGGTTTGGTCAATCGGTTGCAAACCAATTCAGAGACTTTTCTGCGCGTCACCTTTCTTCTTTCTGTTGGACGGCTTGGATCCGAGCCAGTTCGGTTCCTGTTGTTGAGTTATGTGTCTTGGGTGTTTCTGGTGCTTGTGTGAGTGGGTTGCGATCTCTTGCTTGTGTGTTTAGCTCGTAGATGGGAGGACCGCCTCACTCAGTATTTTTGTTAATACTTACGCAACTCTTTGTTTTGTTACAGGTAAAGATAAAGTGTGATCGTGGAATCGAGGCATTGAGAAGGAGGATGATTAGGACTCGGTTGTGTGTGTTTGTGTTTGTTTGTGGTTTATGGTGAATCGTTTGTTATGTTTCAATATTTCGAATACTGTTGTTGACGGTTTGTTAAGTGTTTAATAAGATCCAGTCTTATTGGTTTGGCTGCGTTTGTTGGAGGTTAATATTATGGGGTATAAAAAAAAAAAAAAAAAAAACGGGTGCGGTCCTTTCAACAATATTTGTGAAGGCTTAAAATTAAGTTTAATTTAAATATTTGGTAAGATAATATGAGATTCACTAGAGCAATATATAAAATGTGCTAAATATTTTAAAAATAAATAAAAACCCTCACACTTTAATGATAAATTTGTAAAATATGACTATATTGGAGATCAATAACTATTAATTATGTAAAAGAATCCACTGGAAAGTGGAGATATATTTCCTACAAAAAATTAAATAGAAAATATTTTAAGGTTCCCATATTAAAGAGAAGAGAAAACAAATCTGCAACTAAAATTAAAAAAAAACACATAAATAAAAATCCATAAATTTATCGATTCAAACTATGGAAAACAGTAGGAATATATTGAAATTAATTGAGGTTAATGGTTAAGGGGGCTGTATTCTATATATAATCCACTTGTCGGTTAAGAGTCTAATCAATGTTTTCCCACTACTAGTTTATGGTTCTAATAGTAACATACATATGAAATTTAGATGATTCAATATGCAATACAATCGAATTTGCTACAACTCTTCAAGTTTTCGTTTTTATTTGAATTTAGAATTTCAATTTTTTTGAAAATTTTTGGTTATTTGTATCTGGTTTTGATTTAACGAACTGGAAATAAATGAAAAAGATAAAAATTGTATATTTACTTTTGTCTTGAAGTTGGCAAAAATGAGTTCAGTCAGTATATAGAAAACAAATAACTAGAAAACTTAGTTGAATTAAATAGTTGGTCTAAAATCAATACATAGCTAGAAATTAAATTAGCTCAACAAGATGATATGGTACTATCAATACTTAAAACTCTATATTATTTTTAACTCATACTAGATTAGTGTTCTTTTTAAAAATAAAAATAAAAACAAATTTAAGGTACGCATATGCAAAGAGATTCACTTTGATATATTTTGTATTAAGGTAAAGACATGGATATTTTGAGTAAAATAAGTGTTAAAACACCGAAATATCAAGTTTTCGATCAAAAGAATAAAAGCAATATATAATTTAAGCAGATTTGGAGATTGAGACACAGTGACTCCACAAGTCGTCCTTCTTCTTCAAATATTGTGTTTCACGGGCAATTAAGGCTGGTCTGTCAGCAATATATTTAATGAGAGTATCGTGACACACTTTTCCTTCTTGGACAAGATCGTGGCAACAAGTATCAGAGATGGTTCCATTTCCAAATACAACGGCGATTATATCCAAGGCACACTTAGGAGTGATTTTCACAAGACAAGTATCCCATAATGATTTTGCTTCAGATTCTTCAACTGAAAATACAGGAACAAAAGCACACACGAGAGCTACAATAATGAATAGTATAGTAATCTGGGAGTTAAGTTTAGCCATATTTGCTTTTACGTGAAATTTACTTACTAATATTTTTTGCTTGAGAAGAATGTAATGAAGTATGTTTTGTATTTGATATTCTTAACATGACGGTATGTAAGCTATTTATAGGTAATTTAAAACCTAACGTAACTAAGAGAATCTATTTCAAAACTAACTTAATAAATATTAGGAGTTTAAGTTCTTGGTAAATAAATACACTATGAGCGTTTAAATTTATCTTTTTCAATCAATTTTAGAAAAAATTTAATACAAATAAAGATATCTTCTTCAATATGAATTGTTTTAATTAATTTCTAAATCATGTCAAATTCTAAGCCAAATTATTGAATATGAGTTTAAACTTGACATATATAGAGTTTTAAATATAATAAAGTACAAAGTCATAATATTTAGTCATCTAAATGTATTTCACTTTGCAAGTATAACAACCTAACTCACATTTTTGTCAAAATTATGATTTTACTTAATTGACATAATTTGTATATTTTACTATAGTTGTAATCTAAATGACTAATAAATGTTAATATTATGTTTACATTACAATATTTGTGAAGGCTTAAAATTAAGTTTAATTTAAATATTTGGTAAGATAATATGAGATTCACTAGAGCAATATATAAAATGTGCTAAATATTTTAAAAATAAATAAAAACCCTCACACTTTAATGATAAATTTGTAAAATATGACTATATTGGAGATCAATAACTATTAATTATGTAAAAGAATCCACTGGAAAGTGGAGATATATTTCCTACAAATTGAAATAGAAAATATTTTAAGGTTCCCATATTAAAGAGAAGAGAAAACAAATCTGCAACTAAAATTAAAAAAAAAACACATAAATAAAAAACCATAGATTTATCGATTCAAACTACGGAAAACAGTAGGAATATATTGAAATTAATTGAGGTTATTGGTTAGGGGGCTGTATTCTATATATAATCCACTTGTCGGTTAAGAGTCTAATCAATGTTTTCCCACTACTAGTTTATGGTTCTAATAGTAACATACATATGAAATTTAGATGATTCAATATGCAATACAATCGAATTTGCTACAACTCTTCAAGTTTTCGTTTTTATTTGAATTTAGAATTTCAATTTTTTTGAAAATTTTTGGTTATTTGTATCTGGTTTTGATTTAACGAACTGGAAATAAATGAAAAAGATAAAAATTGTATATTTACTTTTGTCTTGAAGTTGGCAAAAATGAGTTCAGTCAGTATATAGAAAACAAATAACTAGAAAACTTAGTTGAATTAAATAGTTGGTCTAAAATCAATACATAGCTAGAAATTAAATTAGCTCAACAAGATGATATGGTACTATCAATACTTAAAACTCTATATTATTTTTAACTCATACTTATACTGAGTCTATACTGTATAAGGATCAAATTTTAATAGAGTTTTATCTCTTAATAGCATAAGTATAGGTTGGTCTATACCAGTTCTTGATAAAGGTTTGATTGCTATTTGAATAAGTCCGAAATGTAAATAATTAAATCCTTTTTGTTTATAATTGTCTAAGGCTAAAGAAGATAATAGTTTTATTTCTTCAAACTCATGTTGAAGAAAATAATAGTTTTATTTCTTCAAATTCTCAAGTTTATTATTTAGCCTTAGACAATCCTTTTTGTTTATAATTGTCTAAGGCTAAAGAAGATAATAGTTTTATTTCTTCAAATTCTCAAGTTTATTATTCCATATCTACTGTTTCAATTTACTATTCACATAATAATAAAGAAAAACTGGTATCAGACTAAAAGCGATCCTACAAGAAAGTCTTCAGGATAACTCTTTTAAAACCATCTTAGACAGACCCAAATCATTTCTTCTCAGACGCTGACATTACTGGTGTTCCAGGCCGCAAGACCTCAGAAAGGCAGTAAGACCGATGGCAAGCCGTAGCTGTGCCTAAGAAGAAAAAGTAAGTCTCTATCTATTATGTGTTTCCTTTAAGAGTTTATCATGGCAGCTTCTTTAAGAAAGCTTTTTAAATCTAATCAAGCGTCATCTTCTAAATCAACTATAAATTCTAGAGAAATTATATTCTTTAGCCTTATACAGTATAGACTCAGTATTGATCCTTATACAGTATAGACTCAGTATATTATTTATAGTATTATTATACTTAAAATTACTCGTAGGTTTCTAAAATAATATACGGAGTATATACTGTATAAGGATCAATAAGAAGAGACCCAGTAGACCCCACAAAGACGTAAGCAATGACGTCAGCCAAATATGTAAGCAATAACGTTAGCCAAAGACGTAAGCAATGACGTCAGCCAAATACGTAAGCAATGACGTCAAGAAGTGTCGGCACCGTTCGATGATCGACACGTATCAAGATGCACTCAAGAAGTGTCGGCACCACTAGATGAACGACACGAAGCAGCGCACTATCTCTCCACTTCCCCTATAAATACGAAGCCATAACAAGCAAGCAAGACAGAGCTAAATTTTTTTTTGTAGATATGGAATAATAAACTTGAGAATTTGAAGCTTATATATGAATATATCTTTGATGAAACCCTAAACACATGGGCTAATGGGCTATGTGTATTACAATAATTAGGTTTTTAATGTGTGCTCTAATACCAAGCTGCTTTCCTGACACATACCAGAAGAGTGTTGGTGATGATTAGGAGGTTGATCGGATATTTAAGCGTTTGAAGATTTTGAAGACTGATTTGATAAAGATTTATAAATATTTTGTTAGTTATGCAAGTGCGATTAAAGTTGGATTCATATATTTAAACAAAGAAAAAGAAAATTAGGCTTCTATAGTAGTTTCTGCTCCTTCTTAGTTAATTCCCAGAAATAGTTTGAGTAACAAGGGGTTTGAGTTAAAAAAAAAGAAAAAAATAAAACTATTATCTTCTTTAGCCTTAGACAATTATAAACAAAAAGGATTTAATTATTTACATTTCGGACTTATTCAAATAGCAATCAAACCTTTATCAAGAACTTGTATAGACCAACCTATACTTATGCTATTAAGAGATAAAACTCTATTAAAATTTGTCTAAGGCTCACTCCTCGGAGTAGTTCAATCAAATCTATGCAATGGAGCAGTTTATTTCAATTGCGCTCCTAATTATCAAGTTAGTCTACACGACCCAACTATACTCAACACTTTAGTACTAAATATCCATCTACCGGAATTAACATTCCAAAATGATAGACACGGATATTTATTATTATATCGAATATACTTTAAACAGTCAAACTCTGAATTTAATCCAAGATGTTTATTACAAGACGATAAAGGAGAAACTACTATATTAGCGGTACATAGTAAAGATACGCCAACAGCCACCTATGCACCTAAACAATTAAATTGGAACCAAATTACTATTCCAGAACAATGGAAAATAGAAATTACTCAACCACCAAGAAATATTGAACAAAGAAAAATATCAAGTATATATGAACAACCGGACGGGAAAATATTACTAAAATTTGGTTCATTTAGGGAATCTTTCCCTTCTAGGACAAGTTCATACTATTCAAGAAAAACATTCTCTGAAGGACGTATACCTTCAAGAGCTTCTTTTTCTGAATATCGTACTGGTCAATCCAGTATAGATTCAGAAACAGAAAGTATTAATCAAAATGACCCAATAAAATTCAAAGCACCTATAGCAGAACCTGATTCAAACTTGTATCCAACATCACCTACACAATCTGATTTTCATACCATCAATGTTGTTTTAAAAGAATTTGTGATTAACAAAGAATATATTAAAAATGAATTTTATTCAGAAAATAACTTAGAAAAACGAAATTGGTATTTCAAGACATTTTCTAAACAACAAACTATAGAATTTAGAGAACAATGGTATAATTGTATGACAATAAAAGAACTAGACATACCATTTTTCATATGGTTCGAAATATATTCAATAGCCAATAATATCAATTATCCATTTAAAGAAATCAACACTAGTTCATCCTTAAGTCAAATATGGGAACAAGTGGATGGGAGAAAGATTAAATCTATACATCCACCATTATCAGACTTAAAAATTCAAACAACAAATAGGCAAATCATTGCAACTCCGTTTAAAACTGGAGCCAATGAAAGTGATAAAGAACCGGTATCCAAACAAGAAATAAAAAGTATATATCAACAAAACAATTATCAAAGTCAAATACTACATACAATAGCTAAGCAAATAGATCATATAGACATAAAAATAGATATAATTAATGAGGAAAAAGCTCAAATTACTCAACATCCATTTTCTTCAATATCAACACCAATGTTTAAACCAATGAAAAGAGAAATTAAATTTCCAGAAAATGAAATATTAAAATCAATATCAGCAAGATTAGATAGTATAGACAAAGGGAAAGGAATTAACAATATAGATGAAAATGAGAATACTCCATCCTCAGAATCTGAGGAACAAGAAATTAATAGAATAAAAAGAAACATGAGGTCTAACAAACCTTATTATTCAAGACATTCACCACCCGATGTTCTATTCGAAGAACATCATAAATTTAATCCAAACGTATATACTGGTGACGGTCTATATGAATGGAATATAGACGGAAGATCAGAATATGAAATTATGAATTTATTTCAAGAAATGGGTATGGCTGCTCTAGCATTTAAAGCCAGAGGAAATACTGATAAACAAGCTTGCATTATGCTACTAGCTGGTTTCACTGGCGCACTAAAATATTGGTGGGATAACGCCATAGAACCACATATTCAAAATCAAATAATCAATCATACTGAAAAAATTAGAACAGAACAAGATGAAGAAGGTTTCTATGAAACCATAGAAAAAGAAAATGCAGTAGAAGTATTAATCCACACACTAACTATGCATTTTATTGGTAATCCAGAAGAAGAATTAGAAAGTAAAAAATTAATCTTAACCAATTTAAGGTGTCCAACTTTAGGAGATTTTAAATGGTATAAAGATGTTTTTACAACAAACATATTCCAAAGAAACGACTGTAATCAACCCTTTTGGAAAGAACGGTTTATCTCAGGATTACCGTCTTTCTTCGCAGAAAGAGTAATCAATAAACTAAAAGAGTATTCTGGAGGGCAACCAATCCCTTGGAATACAATAACTTATGGTCAATTATTCGCCTTTGTTAAAAAACAAGGCTTAGCAATATGTCAAGAACAACGCGATAAAAAGCGAAATGATAAATTCAAATTTAAAACAGATATGGGTTCATTCTGTGAACAATATGGATATCAACCACTTAATCCACCATCTAGACTTAATCGTCAAAAATTTAGACAAAAAAATCGACATTATCACAAAAATAATGATTATAAAAAACTGGTAAATCAATATTATTCAAAAAACAAATTTACAAAAAATAAAAAATATTCACAAAATAAAAACTATACAAAAAATAAATTTGATAGACAAAAGGTAGTTTGCTGGAATTGCAAACGACCTGGACATAAGTCCACCGATTGTAAAATGAAAAGAAAGATTAACGAAATCTTTCAAGATCAACCTGATATTCAAGAAAAATTAGCCAAATTATTACTTACTTCTGAGGATGAAACATCCGACGAAAGCAATAGTGATAATTCGATAAATGAAGTAGAAATCCTAAGCGATTCTTCTTCAGAATCCCAAATACTATCAGATAACCTATGCAATTGTAAAATTATCAACGTAATAACAAGGGATAGCGACAAGCAATTCCTCTTAGATATCATAGACAAAATAGATGATCAAGAAATTAAAAAACAATATCTACTAAAACTAAAAGATATTATATCCCAAGAAAACAGATTTACTACTCAAGAATCTTTCAGTTTAAACAAAATATACGAAAAATATCCTACACAAAGTTTATTTAAACAAGTTACAACTGGTGAATTACAAAATGAAATTAAACAATTAAAATCACAAGTAAAAGAATTACAGATAGTAGTTAATCAACAAGAATTAAAACAATTACAAATAGATGCTAAGATAACATTATTAGAAAATAACAACATTTATCAACCATCAGCTAGTAATCTAAAATTAAAAGAAAAAGAAATTGAAACTGATAGTCAAAATAATGAAGACTATATCCAAATAATCAATAAAATTAATTATCAAAAATGGTATACAAAAATTAAACTACATATAGGATATGACTTTCAAATTGAAACCATTGCACTTATGGATTCCGGAGCAGATTATAACTGCATCCGTGAAGGTTTAATACCAACAAAATATTATGAAAAAAACTACCGAACGGCTAAGCGGTGCGAACGGTAGCAATCTAAATGTAAAATACAAATTACCTTGTGCAAAAATATGCAACAACGGTTACTGCTTTAAAAATCAATTTATCCTAGTAAAAGATTTATCTCAAGAAGTAATCCTAGGAACCCCATTCTTTACTCAAATCTACCCATTTAACGTAAACAAGTTCGGAATTAGCACAAAAATAATGGGAACAGAATTATTATTCAAATTCTTATCACCAATAAAAATGAAAGAAGTATTATTACTACAAGAAAATACGGTCAGCAAAACAATAAACCTTATAAAAGGAAAACAAAATCATATTCAATCTTTACAAGAAGAAATAACCTATATAAAAATAGAAGAACAACTTAAATCACCATATATTATAGACAAGATAAAGTCAATAGAAAATAATTTATTAAATCAAGTATGTGCAGATATTCCAAACGCATTCTGGGAAAGAAAACAGCATACTGTTGATCTTCCCTATATAAAAGATTTTAATGAAAAAATTATTCCAACAAAAGCTAGACCTATTCAAATGAATAGCATACAGCTAGAACACTGTAAACAAGAAATCAACGATCTCTTAAAAAAGAAACTTATAAGACCGTCCAAATCCCCTTGGAGTTGTTCGGCCTTTTATGTTAATAATCAAGCAGAAAAAGAACGTGGAGTACCACGATTAGTAATCAATTATAAACCACTAAATGACGTATTACAATGGATAAGATATCCAATACCCAATAAAAGAGATTTATTAAAAAGACTATATGATGCAAAAATTTATTCAAAGTTTGATATGAAAAGCGGTTTTTGGCAAATACAAATTGCCGAAAAGGATAAATACAAAACCGCATTCACTGTACCATTCGGACATTACGAATGGAATGTAATGCCTTTTGGCCTTAAAAATGCACCCTCCGAATTTCAACATATTATGAATGATATATTCAACAATTATTCCAAATTCACCATTGTATACATCGACGATGTATTAGTTTACTCAAATTCTATTGATCAACACATAAATCATCTAAACACGTTCTTAAATATAGTCAAAAAACACGGATTAGTATTATCCGCTAAAAAAATGTCTTTATTCCAAACAAAAATACGATTTTTAGGACATAACATTTATCAAGGAACTATTACACCTATATCAAGATCTATAGAATTTGCAGATAAATTTCCTAATGAATTACGGGAAAAAACGCAATTACAAAGATTTTTAGGATGTCTGAATTATGTATCAGATTTCTTCCAAATCTAAGACAAAATATTCAACCATTATTTCAAAGATTACAAAAAAATCCTAAACCATGGACCAGTCTTCATACTGACCTGGTTAAACAAGTCAAAGCAAAAGTTAAAAGTTTACCTTGTTTAACGTTACCAAATCCAAACGCTTATATGATCGTAGAAACCGACGCATCCGATTTAGGATACGGTGGTATTCTTAAACAACAAATACCCAATTCTAAACAAGAAACCCTAGTAAGATTCCATTCTGGCATCTGGCTAGGACCACAGACAAAATACTCAACTGTCAAAAAAGAAGTTCTTTCTATAGTCAATTGTATATCCAAATTTCAAGATGACTTAATCAATAAACGTTTTTTACTAAGAGTCGATTGCAAATCGGCAAAAGAAATACTACAAAAAGATGTAAAAAACTTAGTTTCAAAACAAATCTTTGCCAGATGGCAAGCTATTCTATCTGCCTTTGATTTCGATATTCAATATATTAAAGGAGAGAATAATTCTCTACCAGATTTTCTAACAAGAGAATATTTGCAGGGAAAAAACCAAGATATTCCAGCAGATATTCAACATGACGGATCGTAAAAACAAGAAACCGATGACCGCATCGGATTATATCAAGAACCAACCTCATATGCAAGGCAAACCCTTATCTATTCACAACAATTTTTCAGCTCTAGCTGAATTTCCACCTCTCACCTACTCAAAAGCAGTCGCTCCTGACAAAGGCCAGACCTCTACTCAACAAACACTTAGTCAAAAAGCCCAATATTTTGTTAAACAAAATAAGCAACACCTCATGACCACAAATATTACAAAACCTGTCACCCTTAAACAGCTACACCATTATGTCTCTTCGTCTTCTATGAAGACTCTCTTTATCCAACAGACAATGTAATCAAAAACCGTACTTTCTACGAGTACATTCTAGTAGACTCTAAGTCTGCTGAGATAGTACATTACCCAGATAAAACTAACCCAACTCTCATATCTTACTCAACATGTAAAATATTACGCATAGCCTCCATCCGAGACCTTGGTTTTTTAAACCATCATACCCTAAAACCTTTTTCTACCCCAGGCTTTCATATTGATGGCTACACCTATACAGATTATTCAAACGCCTTTTACAAAACATTTTACCTTCGGTCGTATGACCATTCCTGGTTTATTACCTTTGATCACCAATGCCCTAAACAAATCCCAGGCTGGTTTTACGAATGGTGGCACTGGTTTGGCCCAGTTGACCAAATTTACCCATCAGAAATACTCAAAACCTCTCGCCCTTTCTATCTTAAACACATTCCTCCACAACCCATTATACCTTTAAACCAAATCCACTTTCACATTGATATGGGTATTCCGTGGATATGTTGTTGGCATTTCCATCTAACCAACCTTCTACCCAATATGCCATTCTCTTTGATCCGCGAATTTCGGGTCAAATGGTGGGATAAGTACAACCTCGACCGTTGCTCCTTATCTAATATTCAAAAATTCTTCCAGACCAACCAGACCTTACCCAACTAGTCAAAACGGTATCTCGAGCGATACCTCTACTCACCCCGAGTCAACTTCCTCAACCAAAATCCAACCTACCCACTCCCCACAACAAACTTACCAGCACCAAAACCCACAAGCCCCACGGCCTCAACTAGCTCCAAATCATCGACTAAATCACGCGCTAGCAAGCTTAAGCAAATCCTCACCGCCGCTATCGACCAACTCGACCGCTCTGATGACGAGGATACTGCAACCAATGCCAAGGACGACGATCTAATCGGCGGTCAAGATCCCTATAATGACGACGACTTCGATATCATGGATTGCCTGTAGTCCACATCCATTTATTCAAAATAAAAAAAAAAAAAAAAAAAAAAAAAAAAAAAAAAAAAAAAAAAAAAAAAAAAAAAAAAAAAACCCAATAATGATGTATAACTTTTTGCTTAGTTTATCTTAACATTCATCGGCGATACTGTTACAGCAGGTGTTCCAGGCAGCAAGCCCTCGGTGAGGCCGTAAGACCGTTGGCAAGCCTCTGTTGTATCAAAGAGGATTGTTGTGATAAAGAAAGCACAACTTTTTCAATGTACATTCTAGTAGACTCAGTATATTATTTATAGTATTATTATACTTAAAATTACTCGTAGGTTTCTAAAATAATATACGGAGTATATACTGTATAAGGATCAATAAGAAGAGACCCAGTAGACCCACAAAGACGTAAGCAATGACGTCAGCCAAATACGTAAGCAATAACGTTAGCCAAAGACGTAAGCAATGACGTCAGCCAAATACGTAAGCAATGACGTCAAGAAGTGTCGGCACCGTTCGATGATCGACACGTATCAAGATGCACTCAAGAAGTGTCGGCACCACTAGATGAACGACACGAAGCAGCGCACTATCTCTCCACTTCCCCTATAAATACGAAGCCATAACAAGCAAGCAAGACACATCCAGCAATTCTAAAATTTAGCTCTGCCTTCTCTCTACTTTCTCTCTCTAAAAATTGTAAAAGCTTTAAGCTTCAAATTCTCAAGTTTATTATTCCATATCTACTGGAATTTGAAGCTTAAAGCTTTTACAATTTATGGAGAGAGAAAGTAGAGAGAAGGCAGAGCTAAATTTTAGAATTGCTCGGATGTGTCTTGCTTGCTTGTTATGGCTTCGTATTTATAGGGGAAGTGGAGAGATAGTGCGCTGCTTCGTGTCGTTCATCTAGTGGTGCCGACACTTCTTGAGTGCATCTTGATACGTGTCGATCATCGAACGGTGCCGACACTTCTTGACGTCATTGCTTACGTATTTGGCTGACGTCATTGCTTACGTCTTTGCTACGTTATTGCTTACGTATTTGGCTGACGTCATTGCTTACGTCTTTGTGGGTCTACTGGGTCTCTTCTTATTGATCCTTATACAGTATATACTCCGTATATTATTTTAGAAACCTACGAGTAATTTTAAGTATAATAATACTATAAATAATATACTGAGTCTACTAGAATGTACATTGAAAAAGTTGTGCTTTCTTTATCACAACAATCCTCTTTGATACAACAGAGGCTTGCCAACGGTCTTACGGCCTCACCGAGGGCTTGCTGCCTGGAACACCTGCTGTAACAGTATCGCCGATGAATGTTAAGATAAACTAAGCAAAAAGTTATATACATCATTATTGGGTTTTTTTTTTTTTTTTTTTTTTTTTTTTTTTTTTTTTTTTTTTTTTTTTTTTTTTTTTTTTGTATTTTATGGAATAAATGGATGTGGACTACAGGCAATCCATGATATCGAAGTCGTCGTCATTATAGGGATCTTGACCGCCGATTAGATCGTCAGCCTTGGCATTGGTTGCAGTATCCTCGTCATCAGAGCGGTCGAGTTGGTCGATAGCGGCGGTGAGGATTTGCTTAAGCTTGCTAGCGCGTGATTTAGTCGATGATTTGGAGCTAGTTGAGGCCGTGGGGCTTGTGGGTTTTGGTGCTGGTGTAAGTTTGTTGTGGGGAGTGGGTAGGTTTGGATTTTGGTTGAGGAAGTTGACTCGGAGTGAGTAGAGGTATCGCTCGAGATACCTGTTTGACTAGTTGGGTAAGGTCTTTGTTGGTCTGGAAGAATTTTTGAATATTAGATAAGGAGCAACGGTCGAGGTTGTACTTATCCCACCATTTGACCCGAAATTCGCGGATCAAAGAGAATGGCATATTGGGTAGAAGGTTGGTTAGATGGAAATGCCAACAACATATCCACGGAATACCCATATCAATGTGAAAGTGGATTTGGTTTAAAGGTATAATGGGTTGTGGAGGAATGTGTTTAAGATAGAAAGGGCGAGAGGTTTTGAGTATTTCTGATGGGTAAATTTGGTCAACTGGGCCAAACCAGTGCCACCATTCGTAAAACCAGCCTGGGATTTGTTTAGGGCATTGGTGATCAAAGGTAATAAACCAGGAATGGTCATACGACCGAAGGTAAAATGTTTTGTAAAAGGCGTTTGAATAATCTGTATAGGTGTAGCCATCAATATGAAAGCCTGGGGTAGAAAAAGGTTTTAGGGTATGATGGTTTAAAAAACCAAGGTCTCGGATGGAGGCTATGCGTAATATTTTACATGTTGAGTAAGATATGAGAGTTGGGTTGGTTTTATCTGGGTAATGTACTATCTCAGCAGACTTAGAGTCTACTAGAATGTACTCGTAGAAAGTACGGTTTTTGATTACATTGTCTGTTGGATAAAGAGAGTCTTCATAGAAGACAGAAGAGACATAATGGTGTAGCTGTTTAAGGGTGACAGGTTTTGTAATATTTGTGGTCATGAGGTGTTGCTTATTTTGTTTAACAAAATATTGGGCTTTTTGACTAAGTGTTTGTTGAGTAGAGGTCTGGCCTTTGTCAGGAGCGACTGCTTTTGAGTATGTGAGAGGTGGAAATTCGGCTAGAGCTGAAAAATTGTTGTGAATAGATAAGGGTTTGCCTTGCATATGAGGTTGGTTCTTGATATAATCCGATGCGGTCATCGGTTTCTTGTTTTTACGATCCGTCATGTTGAATATCTGCTGGAATATCTTGGTTTTTTCCCTGCAAATATTCTCTTGTTAGAAAATCTGGTAGAGAATTATTCTCTCCTTTAATATATTGAATATCGAAATCAAAGGCAGATAGAATAGCTTGCCATCTGGCAAAGATTTGTTTTGAAACTAAGTTTTTACATCTTTTTGTAGTATTTCTTTTGCCGATTTGCAATCGACTCTTAGTAAAAAACGTTTATTGATTAAGTCATCTTGAAATTTGGATATACAATTGACTATAGAAAGAACTTCTTTTTTGACAGTTGAGTATTTTGTCTGTGGTCCTAGCCAGATGCCAGAATGGAATCTTACTAGGGTTTCTTGATTAGAATTGGGTATTTGTTGTTTAAGAATACCACCGTATCCTAAATCGGATGCGTCGGTTTCTACGATCATATAAGCGTTTGGATTTGGTAACGTTAAACAAGGTAAACTTTTAACTTTTGCCTTGACTTGTTTAACCAGGTCAGTATGAAGACTGGTCCATGGTTTAGGATTTTTTTGTAATCTTTGAAATAATGGTTGAATATTTTGTCTTAGATTTGGAAGAAAATCCGATACATAATTCAGACATCCTAAAAATCTTTGTAATTGCGTTTTTTCCCGTAATTCATTAGGAAATTTATCTGCAAATTCTATAGATCTTGATATAGGTGTAATAGTTCCTTGATAAATGTTATGTCCTAAAAATCGTATTTTTGTTTGGAATAAAGGACATTTTTTTAGCGGATAATACTAATCCGTGTTTTTTGACTATATTCAAGAACGTGTTTAGATGATTTATGTGTTGATCAATAGAATTTGAGTAAACTAATACATCGTCGATGTATACAATGGTGAATTTGGAATAATTGTTGAATATATCATTCATAATATGTTGAAATTCGGAGGGTGCATTTTTAAGGCCAAAAGGCATTACATTCCATTCGTAATGTCCGAATGGTACAGTGAATGCGGTTTTGTATTTATCCTTTTCGGCAATTTGTATTTGCCAAAAACCGCTTTTCATATCAAACTTTGAATAAATTTTTGCATCATATAGTCTTTTTAATAAATCTCTTTTATTGGGTATTGGATATCTTATCCATTGTAATACGTCATTTAGTGGTTTATAATTGATTACTAATCGTGGTACTCCACGTTCTTTTTCTGCTTGATTATTAACATAAAAGGCCGAACAACTCCAAGGGGATTTGGACGGTCTTATAAGTTTCTTTTTTAAGAGATCGTTGATTTCTTGTTTACAGTGTTCTAGCTGTATGCTATTCATTTGAATAGGTCTAGCTTTTGTTGGAATAATTTTTTCATTAAAATCTTTTATATAGGGAAGATCAACAGTATGCTGTTTTCTTTCCCAGAATGCGTTTGGAATATCTGCACATACTTGATTTAATAAATTATTTTCTATTGACTTTATCTTGTCTATAATATATGGTGATTTAAGTTGTTCTTCTATTTTTATATAGGTTATTTCTTCTTGTAAAGATTGAATATGATTTTGTTTTCCTTTTATAAGGTTTATTGTTTTGCTGACCGTATTTTCTTGTAGTAATAATACTTCTTTCATTTTTATTGGTGATAAGAATTTGAATAATAATTCTGTTCCCATTATTTTTGTGCTAATTCCGAACTTGTTTACGTTAAATGGGTAGATTTGAGTAAAGAATGGGGTTCCTAGGATTACTTCTTGAGATAAATCTTTTACTAGGATAAATTGATTTTTAAAGCAGTAACCATTGTTGCATATTTTTGCACAAGGTAATTTGTATTTTACATTTAGATTGCTACCGTTCGCACCGCTTAGCCGTTCGGTAGTTTTTTCATAATATTTTGTTGGTATTAAACCTTCACGGATGCAGTTATAATCTGCTCCGGAATCCATAAGTGCAATGGTTTCAATTTGAAAGTCATATCCTATATGTAGTTTAATTTTTGTATACCATTTTTGATAATTAATTTTATTGATTATTTGGATATAGTCTTCATTATTTTGACTATCAGTTTCAATTTCTTTTTCTTTTAATTTTAGATTACTAGCTGATGGTTGATAAATGTTGTTATTTTCTAATAATGTTATCTTAGCATCTATTTGTAATTGTTTTAATTCTTGTTGATTAACTACTATCTGTAATTCTTTTACTTGTGATTTTAATTGTTTAATTTCATTTTGTAATTCACCAGTTGTAACTTGTTTAAATAAACTTTGTGTAGGATATTTTTCGTATATTTTGTTTAAACTGAAAGATTCTTGAGTAGTAAATCTGTTTTCTTGGGATATAATATCTTTTAGTTTTAGTAGATATTGTTTTTTAATTTCTTGATCATCTATTTTGTCTATGATATCTAAGAGGAATTGCTTGTCGCTATCCCTTGTTATTACGTTGATAATTTTACAATTGCATAGGTTATCTGATAGTATTTGGGATTCTGAAGAAGAATCGCTTAGGATTTCTACTTCATTTATCGAATTATCACTATTGCTTTCGTCGGATGTTTCATCCTCAGAAGTAAGTAATAATTTGGCTAATTTTTCTTGAATATCAGGTTGATCTTGAAAGATTTCGTTAATCTTTCTTTTCATTTTACAATCGGTGGACTTATGTCCAGGTCGTTTGCAATTCCAGCAAACTACCTTTTGTCTATCAAATTTATTTTTTGTATAGTTTTTATTTTGTGAATATTTTTTATTTTTTGTAAATTTGTTTTTTGAATAATATTGATTTACCAGTTTTTTATAATCATTATTTTTGTGATAATGTCGATTTTTTTGTCTAAATTTTTGACGATTAAGTCTAGATGGTGGATTAAGTGGTTGATATCCATATTGTTCACAGAATGAACCCATATCTGTTTTAAATTTGAATTTATCATTTCGCTTTTTATCGCGTTGTTCTTGACATATTGCTAAGCCTTGTTTTTTAACAAAGGCGAATAATTGACCATAAGTTATTGTATTCCAAGGGATTGGTTGCCCTCCAGAATACTCTTTTAGTTTATTGATTACTCTTTCTGCGAAGAAAGACGGTAATCCTGAGATAAACCGTTCTTTCCAAAAGGGTTGATTACAGTCGTTTCTTTGGAATATGTTTGTTGTAAAAACATCTTTATACCATTTAAAATCTCCTAAAGTTGGACACCTTAAATTGGTTAAGATTAATTTTTTACTTTCTAATTCTTCTTCTGGATTACCAATAAAATGCATAGTTAGTGTGTGGATTAATACTTCTACTGCATTTTCTTTTTCTATGGTTTCATAGAAACCTTCTTCATCTTGTTCTGTTCTAATTTTTTCAGTATGATTGATTATTTGATTTTGAATATGTGGTTCTATGGCGTTATCCCACCAATATTTTAGTGCGCCAGTGAAACCAGCTAGTAGCATAATACAAGCTTGTTTATCAGTATTTCCTCTGGCTTTAAATGCTAAAGCAGCCATACCCATTTCTTGAAATAAATTCATAATTTCATATTCTGATCTTCCGTCTATATTCCATTCATATAGACCGTCACCAGTATATACGTTTGGATTAAATTTATGATGTTCTTCGAATAGAACATCGGGTGGTGAATGTCTTGAATAATAAGGTTTGTTAGACCTCATGTTTCTTTTTATTCTATTAATTTCTTGTTCCTCAGATTCTGAGGATGGAGTATTCTCATTTTCATCTATATTGTTAATTCCTTTCCCTTTGTCTATACTATCTAATCTTGCTGATATTGATTTTAATATTTCATTTTCTGGAAATTTAATTTCTCTTTTCATTGGTTTAAACATTGGTGTTGATATTGAAGAAAATGGATGTTGAGTAATTTGAGCTTTTTCCTCATTAATTATATCTATTTTTATGTCTATATGATCTATTTGCTTAGCTATTGTATGTAGTATTTGACTTTGATAATTGTTTTGTTGATATATACTTTTTATTTCTTGTTTGGATACCGGTTCTTTATCACTTTCATTGGCTCCAGTTTTAAACGGAGTTGCAATGATTTGCCTATTTGTTGTTATAATTTTTAAACGGCTCTGATACCAGTTTTTCTTTATTATTATGTGAATAGTAAATTGAGACAGTAGATATGGAATAATAAACTTGAGAATTTGAAGCTTAAAGCTTTTACAATTTTTAGAGAGAGAAAGTAGAGAGAAGGCAGAGCTAAATTTTAGAATTGCTCGGATGTGTCTTGCTTGCTTGTTATGGCTTCGTATTTATAGGGGAAGTGGAGAGATAGTGCGCTGCTTCGTGTCGTTCATCTAGTGGTGCCGACACTTCTTGAGTGCATCTTGATACGTGTCGATCATCGAACGGTGCCGACACTTCTTGACGTCATTGCTTACGTATTTGGCTGACGTCATTGCTTACGTCTTTGGCTAACGTTATTGCTTACATATTTGGCTGACGTCATTGCTTACGTCTTTGTGGGGTCTACTGGGTCTCTTCTTATTGATCCTTATACAGTATATACTCCGTATATTATTTTAGAAACCTACGAGTAATTTTAAGTATAATAATACTATAAATAATATACTGAGTCTACTAGAATGTACATTGAAAAAGTTGTGCTTTCTTTATCACAACAATCCTCTTTGATACAACAGAGGCTTGCCAACGGTCTTACGGCCTCACCGAGGGCTTGCTGCCTGGAACACCTGCTGTAACAGTATCGCCGATGAATGTTAAGATAAACTAAGCAAAAAGTTATACATCATTATTAGGTTTTTTTTTTTTTTTTTTTTTTTTTTTTTTTTTTTTTTTTTGTGAACATATTTATGGAATAAATGGATGTGGACTACAGGCAATCCATGATATCGAAGTCGTCGTCATTATAGGGATCTTGACCGCCGATTAGATCGTCGGCCTTGGCATTGGTTGCAGTATCCTCGTCATCAGAGCGGTCGAGTTGGTCGATAGCGGCGGTGAGGATTTGCTTAAGCTTGCTAGCGCGTGATTTAGTCGATGATTTGGAGCTAGTTGAGGCCGTGGGGCTTGTGGGTTTTGGTGCTGGTAAAGTTTGTTGTGGGGAGTGGGTAGGTTTGGATTTTGGTTGAGGAAGTTGACTCGGGGTGAGTAGAGGTATCGCTCGAGATACCGTTTTGACTAGTTGGGTAAGGTCTGAGTTGGTCTGGAAGAATTTTTGAATATTAGATAAGGAGCAACGGTCGAGGTTGTACTTATCCCACCATTTGACCCGAAATTCGCGGATCAAAGAGAATGGCATATTGGGTAGAAGGTTGGTTAGATGGAAATGCCAACAACATATCCACGGAATACCCATATCAATGTGAAAGTGGATTTGGTTTAAAGGTATAATGGGTTGTGGAGGAATGTGTTTAAGATAGAAAGGGCGAGAGGTTTTGAGTATTTCTGATGGGTAAATTTGGTCAACTGGGCCAAACCAGTGCCACCATTCGTAAAACCAGCCTGGGATTTGTTTAGGGCATTGGTGATCAAAGGTAATAAACCAGGAATGGTCATACGACCGAAGGTAAAATGTTTTGTAAAAGGCGTTTGAATAATCTGTATAGGTGTAGCCATCAATATGAAAGCCTGGGGTAGAAAAAGGTTTTAGGGTATGATGGTTTAAAAAACCAAGGTCTCGGATGGAGGCTATGCGTAATATTTTACATGTTGAGTAAGATATGAGAGTTGGGTTAGTTTTATCTGGGTAATGTACTATCTCAGCAGACTTAGAGTCTACTAGAATGTACTCGTAGAAAGTACGGTTTTTGATTACATTGTCTGTTGGATAAAGAGAGTCTTCATAGAAGACAGAAGAGACATAATGGTGTAGCTGTTTAAGGGTGACAGGTTTTGTAATATTTGTGGTCATGAGGTGTTGCTTATTTTGTTTAACAAAATATTGGGCTTTTTGACTAAGTGTTTGTTGAGTAGAGGTCTGGCCTTTGTCAGGAGCGACTGCTTTTGAGTAGGTGAGAGGTGGAAATTCGGCTAGAGCTGAAAAATTATTGTGAATAGATAAGGGTTTGCCTTGCATATGAGGTTGGTTCTTGATATAATCCGATGCGGTCATCGGTTTCTTGTTTTTACGATCCGTCATGTTGAATATCTGCTGGAATATCTTGGTTTTTTCCCTGCAAATATTCTCTTGTTAGAAAATCTGGTAGAGAATTATTCTCTCCTTTAATATATTGTATATCGAAATCAAATGCAGATAGAATAGCTTGCCATCTGGCAAAGATTTGTTTTGAAACTAAGTTTTTTACATCTTTTTGTAGTATTTCTTTTGCCGATTTGCAATCGACTCTTAGTAAAAAACGTTTATTGATTAAGTCATCTTGAAATTTGGATATACAATTGACTATAGAAAGAACTTCTTTTTTGACAGTTGAGTATTTTGTCTGTGGTCCTAGCCAGATGCCAGAATGAAATCTTACTAGGGTTTCTTGTTTAGAATTGGGTATTTGTTGTTTAAGAATACCACCGTATCCTAAATCGGATGCGTCGGTTTCTACGATCATATAAGCGTTTGGATTTGGTAACGTTAAACAAGGTAAACTTTTAACTTTTGCTTTGACTTGTTTAACCAGGTCAGTATGAAGACTGGTCCATGGTTTAGGATTTTTTTTGTAATCTTTGAAATAATGGTTGAATATTTTGTCTTAGATTTGGAAGAAAATCCGATACATAATTCAGACATCCTAAAAATCTTTGTAATTGCGTTTTTTCCCGTAATTCATTAGGAAATTTATCTGCAAATTCTATAGATCTTGATATAGGTGTAATAGTTCCTTGATAAATGTTATGTCCTAAAAATCGTATTTTTGTTTGGAATAAGGACATTTTTTTAGCGGATAATACTAATCCGTGTTTTTTGACTATATTCAAGAACGTGTTTAGATGATTTATGTGTTGATCAATAGAATTTGAGTAAACTAATACATCGTCGATGTATACAATGGTGAATTTGGAATAATTGTTGAATATATCATTCATAATATGTTGAAATTCGGAGGGTGCATTTTTAAGGCCAAAAGGCATTACATTCCATTCGTAATGTCCGAATGGTACAGTGAATGCGGTTTTGTATTTATCCTTTTCGGCAATTTGTATTTGCCAAAAACCGCTTTTCATATCAAACTTTGAATAAATTTTTGCATCATATAGTCTTTTTAATAAATCTCTTTTATTGGGTATTGGATATCTTATCCATTGTAATACGTCATTTAGTGGTTTATAATTGATTACTAATCGTGGTACTCCACGTTCTTTTTCTGCTTGATTATTAACATAAAAGGCCGAACAACTCCAAGGGGATTTGGACGGTCTTATAAGTTTCTTTTTTAAGAGATCGTTGATTTCTTGTTTACAGTGTTCTAGCTGTATGCTATTCATTTGAATAGGTCTAGCTTTTGTTGGAATAATTTTTTCATTAAAATCTTTTATATAGGGAAGATCAACAGTATGCTGTTTTCTTTCCCAGAATGCGTTTGGAATATCTGCACATACTTGATTTAATAAATTATTTTCTATTGACTTTATCTTGTCTATAATATATGGTGATTTAAGTTGTTCTTCTATTTTTATATAGGTTATTTCTTCTTGTAAAGATTGAATATGATTTTGTTTTCCTTTTATAAGGTTTATTGTTTTGCTGACCGTATTTTCTTGTAGTAATAATACTTCTTTCATTTTTATTGGTGATAAGAATTTGAATAATAATTCTGTTCCCATTATTTTTGTGCTAATTCCGAACTTGTTTACGTTAAATGGGTAGATTTGAGTAAAGAATGGGGTTCCTAGGATTACTTCTTGAGATAAATCTTTTACTAGGATAAATTGATTTTTAAAGCAGTAACCATTGTTGCATATTTTTGCACAAGGTAATTTGTATTTTACATTTAGATTGCTACCGTTCGCACCGCTTAGCCGTTCGGTAGTTTTTTCATAATATTTTGTTGGTATTAAACCTTCACGGATGCAGTTATAATCTGCTCCGGAATCCATAAGTGCAATGGTTTCAATTTGAAAGTCATATCCTATATGTAGTTTAATTTTTGTATACCATTTTTGATAATTAATTTTATTGATTATTTGGATATAGTCTTCATTATTTTGACTATCAGTTTCAATTTCTTTTTCTTTTAATTTTAGATTACTAGCTGATGGTTGATAAATGTTGTTATTTTCTAATAATGTTATCTTAGCATCTATTTGTAATTGTTTTAATTCTTGTTGATTAACTACTATCTGTAATTCTTTTACTTGTGATTTTAATTGTTTAATTTCATTTTGTAATTCACCAGTTGTAACTTGTTTAAATAAACTTTGTGTAGGATATTTTTCGTATATTTTGTTTAAACTGAAAGATTCTTGAGTAGTAAATCTGTTTTCTTGGGATATAATATCTTTTAGTTTTAGTAGATATTGTTTTTTAATTTCTTGATCATCTATTTTGTCTATGATATCTAAGAGGAATTGCTTGTCGCTATCCCTTGTTATTACGTTGATAATTTTACAATTGCATAGGTTATCTGATAGTATTTGGGATTCTGAAGAAGAATCGCTTAGGATTTCTACTTCATTTTACAATCGGTGGACTTATGTCCAGGTCGTTTGCAATTCCAGCAAACTACCTTTTGTCTATCAAATTTATTTTTTGTATAGTTTTTATTTTGTGAATATTTTTTATTTTTTGTAAATTTGTTTTTTGAATAATATTGATTTACCAGTTTTTTATAATCATTATTTTTGTGATAATGTCGATTTTTTTGTCTAAATTTTTGACGATTAAGTCTAGATGGTGGATTAAGTGGTTGATATCCATATTGTTCACAGAATGAACCCATATCTGTTTTAAATTTGAATTTATCATTTCGCTTTTTATCGCGTTGTTCTTGACATATTGCTAAGCCTTGTTTTTTAACAAAGGCGAATAATTGACCATAAGTTATTGTATTCCAAGGGATTGGTTGCCCTCCAGAATACTCTTTTAGTTTATTGATTACTCTTTCTGCGAAGAAAGACGGTAATCCTGAGATAAACCGTTCTTTCCAAAAGGGTTGATTACAGTCGTTTCTTTGGAATATGTTTGTTGTAAAAACATCTTTATACCATTTAAAATCTCCTAAAGTTGGACACCTTAAATTGGTTAAGATTAATTTTTTACTTTCTAATTCTTCTTCTGGATTACCAATAAAATGCATAGTTAGTGTGTGGATTAATACTTCTACTGCATTTTCTTTTTCTATGGTTTCATAGAAACCTTCTTCATCTTGTTCTGTTCTAATTTTTTCAGTATGATTGATTATTTGATTTTGAATATGTGGTTCTATGGCGTTATCCCACCAATATTTTAGTGCGCCAGTGAAACCAGCTAGTAGCATAATGCAAGCTTGTTTATCAGTATTTCCTCTGGCTTTAAATGCTAGAGCAGCCATACCCATTTCTTGAAATAAATTCATAATTTCATATTCTGATCTTCCGTCTATATTCCATTCATATAGACCGTCACCAGTATATACGTTTGGATTTTGTTTATGATGTTCTTCGAATAGAACATCGGGTGGTGAATGTCTTGAATAATAAGGTTTGTTAGACCTCATGTTTCTTTTTATTCTATTAATTTCTTGTTCCTCAGATTCTGAGGATGGAGTATTCTCATTTTCATCTATATTGTTAATTCCTTTCCCTTTGTCTATACTATCTAATCTTGCTGATATTGATTTTAATATTTCATTTTCTGGAAATTTAATTTCTCTTTTCATTGGTTTAAACATTGGTGTTGATATTGAAGAAAATGGATGTTGAGTAATTTGAGCTTTTTCCTCATTAATTATATCTATTTTTATGTCTATATGATCTATTTGCTTAGCTATTGTATGTAGTATTTGACTTTGATAATTGTTTTGTTGATATATACTTTTTATTTCTTGTTTGGATACCGGTTCTTTATCACTTTCATTGGCTCCAGTTTTAAACGGAGTTGCAATGATTTGCCTATTTGTTGTTTGAATTTTTTAAGTCTGATAATGGTGGATGTATAGATTTAATCTTTCTCCCATCCACTTGTTCCCATATTTGACTTAAGGATGAACTAGTGTTGATTTCTTTAAATGGATAATTGATATTATTGGCTATTGAATATATTTCGAACCATATGAAAAATGGTATGTCTAGTTCTTTTATTGTCATACAATTATACCATTGTTCTCTAAATTCTATAGTTTGTTGTTTAGAAAATGTCTTGAAATACCAATTTCGTTTTTCTAAGTTATTTTCTGAATAAAATTCATTTTTAATATATTCTTTGTTAATCACAAATTCTTTTAAAATAACATTGATGGTATGAAAATCAGATTGTGTAGGTGATGTTGGATACAAGTTTGAATCAGGTTCTGCTATAGGTGCTTTGAATTTTATTGGGTCATTTTGATTAATACTTTCTGTTTCTGAATCTATACTGGATTGACCAGTACGATATTCAGAAAAAGAAGCTCTTGAAGGTATACGTCCTTCAGAGAATGTTTTTCTTGAATAGTATGAACTTGTCCTAGAAGGGAAAGATTCCCTAAATGAACCAAATTTTAGTAATATTTTCCCGTCCGGTTGTTCATATATACTTGATATTTTTCTTTGTTCAATATTTCTTGGTGGTTGAGTAATTTCTATTTTCCATTGTTCTGGAATAGTAATTTGGTTCCAATTTAATTGTTTAGGTGCATAGGTGGCTGTTGGCGTATCTTTACTATGTACCGCTAATATAGTAGTTTCTCCTTTATCGTCTTGTAATAAACATCTTGGATTAAATTCAGAGTTTGACTGTTTAAAGTATATTCGATATAATAATAAATATCCGTGTCTATCATTTTGGAATGTTAATTCCGGTAGATGGATATTTAGTACTAAAGTGTTGAGTATAGTTGGGTCGTGTAGACTAACTTGATAATTAGGAGCGCAATTGAAATAAACTGCTCCATTGCATAGATTTGATTGAACTACTCCGAGGAGTGAGTCTTCAAATTTTAATAGAGTTTTATCTCTTAATAGCATAAGTATAGGTTGGTCTATACCAGTTCTTGATAAAGGTTTGATTGCTATTTGAATAAGTCCGAAATGTAAATAATTAAATCCTTTTTGTTTATAATTGTCTAAGGCTAAAGAAGATAATAGTTTTATTTCTTCAAACTCATGTTGAAGAGATAATGTTTGTTCATGTTCCTTAATTGAGTAGGCCGTCTTGAAGTCAAATGTTCCAATTTGATATATTAAATCTGGATTGATATGTGGTAGTGAATTTCTTGTTATTTCATTATTAAATGTTGATATTTTGGATATAATTTCTCTAGAATTTATAGTTGATTTAGAAGATGACGCTTGATTAGATTTAAAAAGCTTTCTTAAAGAAGGTGCCATGATAAACTCTTAAAGGAAACACATAATAGATAGAGACTTACTTTTTCTTCTTAGGCACAGCTACGGCTTGCCATCGGTCTTACTGCCTTTCTGAGGTCTTGCGGCCTGGAACACCAGTAATGTCAGCGTCTGAGAAGAAATGATTTGGGTCTGTCTAAGATGGTTTTAAAAGAGTTATCCTGAAGACTTTCTTGTAGGATCGCTTTTAGTCTGATACCAGTTTTTCTTTATTATTATGTGAATAGTAAATTGAAACAGTAGATATGGAATAATAAACTTGAGAATTTGAAGCTTAAAGCTTTTACAATTTTTAGAGAGAGAAAGTAGAGAGAAGGCAGAGCTAAATTTTAGAATTGCTCGGATGTGTCTTGCTTTCTCTCTCTAAAAATTGTAAAAGCTTTAAGCTTCAAATTCTCAAGTTTATTATTCCATATCTACTGTTTCAATTTACTATTCACATAATAATAAAGAAAAACTGGTAAAAAACTGGTATAGACTCAGTATATTATTTATAGTATTATTATACTTAAAATTACTCGTAGGTTTCTAAAATAATATACGGAGTATATACTGTATAAGGATCAATAAGAAGAGACCCAGTAGACCCCACAAAGACGTAAGCAATGACGTCAGCCAAATACGTAAGCAATAACGTTAGCCAAAGACGTAAGCAATGACGTCAGCCAAATACGTAAGCAATGACGTCAAGAAGTGTCGGCACCGTTCGATGATCGACACGTATCAAGATGCACTCAAGAAGTGTCGGCACCACTAGATGAACGACACGAAGCAGCGCACTATCTCTCCACTTCCCCTATAAATACGAAGCCATAACAAGCAAGCAAGACACATCCAAGCAATTCTAAAATTTAGCTCTGCCTTCTCTCTACTTTCTCTCTCTAAAAATTGTAAAAGCTTTAAGCTTCAAATTCTCAAGTTTATATTATTCCATATCTACTGTTTCAATTTACTATTCACATAATAATAAAGAAAAACTGGTATCAGACTAAAAGCGATCCTACAAGAAAGTCTTCAGGATAACTCTTTTAAAACCATCTTAGACAGACCCAAATCATTTCTTCTCAGACGCTGACATTACTGGTGTTCCAGGCCGCAAGACCTCAGAAAGGCAGTAAGACCGATGGCAAGCCGTAGCTGTGCCTAAGAAGAAAAAGTAAGTCTCTA
>OVBN01000139.1:0-10854 GCA_900406565.1 Turritis glabra | reverse complement strand
ATCATATACAAGGGATCATGTCACATTTGAATCCAAAGACTCTAACTAAGCGTTTTATTGATTTAGAGAAAAGCTTGTGGGTGAAGGAAAAGTTTTAGAAGTTTTTTGTAACTTCAACACAACCTACCAACTTTAGCTTTACGAATCCAGTTGCATGTCTAGTTCTTATACTCAATCATATACAAGGGATCATGACATTTGACTCAAAGACTCTAACTAAGCGTTTTATTGATTTAGAGAAAACTTTATGGGTGAAGGAGAAGTTCTAGAAGTGTTTTTGTAACTTCAACACAAACCTACACGACTTTAGGTTTAGGAATCAAGTTGCATGTCTAGTTCTTATACTCAATCATATATAAGAGATCTTGTCACATTTGACTCCAAAGACTCTAACTAAGCGTTTTATTGATTTAAATCAAATCTTTGTGGGTGAAAGAAAGTTCTAGAAGCATTTTTGTAACTTTAACACGAACCTACATTACTTTAGCTTTGGAATATAGTTGCATTACTAGTTCTTATACACAATCATATACAAGGGATCATGTCACATTTAACCAAAGACTCTAACTAAGCGTTTTATTGATTAGAGCAAAGCTTTGTGGTGAAAAAAAGTTCTAAATTTTTTGGAACTTCAACACAACCTACACAACTTTAGCTTTGGAATCCAGTTGCATGTCTAGTTGTTATACTCAATCATACAAGGATCATGCACATTTGACTCAAAGACTCTAACTAAGCGTTTTATTGATTAGAGAAAATCTTTATGGTGAAGGAGAAGTTCTAGAAGTATTTTTTGAACTTCAACAAAACCTACACGACTTTAGTTTAGGAATCAGTTGCATGTCTAGTTCTTATACTCAATCATATACAAGGGATCATGTCACATTTGAATCCAAAGACTCTAACTAAGCGTTTTATTGATTTAGAGAAAAGCTTTGTGGGTGAAGAAAGTTCTAGAAGTTTTTTGTAACTTCAACACAACCTACACACTTTACTTTAGCTTGAAATCCAGTTGCATGTCTAGTTCTTATACTCAATCATATACAAGGGATCATGTCACATTTGAATCCAAAGACTCTAACTAAGCGTTTTATTGATTTAGAGAAAAGCTTTGTGGGTGAAGGAAAAGTTTTAGAAGTGTTTATTGTAACTTCAACACAAACCTACACAACTTTAGCTTTACGAATCCAGTTGCATGTCTAGTTCGTATACTCAATCATATATAAGCAATCATGACACATTTGACTCTAAGACTCTAACTAAGCGTTTTATTGATTTAGAGAAAATCTTTATGGGTGAAGGAGAAGTTCTATAAGTATTTTTTGTAGCTTCCACACAAACCTACACGACTTTAGGTTTAGGAATCAAGTTGCATGTCTAGTTCTTATACTCAATCATATATAAGAGATCTTGTCACATTTGACTCCAAAGACTCTAACTAAGCGTTTTATTGATTTAAATCAAACTTTGTGGGTGAAAGAGAAGTTCTAGAAAGCATTTTTGTAACTTTAACACGAACCTACATTACTTTAGCTTTGGGAATATAGTTGCATTACTAGTTCTTATACACAATCATATACAAGGGATCATGTCACATTTAACTCGAAAGAGTCTAAACTAAGCGTTTTATTGATTCAAAGCAAAGCTTTGATGGTAAACAAGAATTTCTAAAAAAATATTTTGGAACTTCAACACAAACCTACACGACTTTAGCTTTTGGAATCCAGTTGCATGTCTAGTTGTTATACTCAATCACATACAAGGGATAATGCCACATTTGACTGCAAAGACTCAAACTAAGCATTTTATTTATTCAAAGCAAAACTTTGTGGCTGAAGAAAAGTTCTAGAAGTGTGTTTTCGAACTTCAACAAAAACCTACAGGACTTTAGCTTGAGAAATCCAGTTGCATGTCTAGTTTGTATATCAATCATATACAAGGGATCATGTTACATTTAATCCAAAGAGTCTAAGTAAGCGTTTTATTGATTTAGAGAAAAGCTTTGTGGGTGAAGAAAAAGTTCTAGAAGTCTTTTTTGTAACTTCAACACATACCTACACAACTTTAGCTTTACGAATCCAGTTGCATGTCTAGTTCTTATACTCAATCATATACAAGGGATCATGTCACATTTGACTCCAAAGACTCTAACTAAGCGTTTTATTGATTTAGAGAAAAACTTTGTGGGTGAAGGAAAAGTTTTAGAAGTGTTTATTGTAACTTCAACACAAACCTACACAACTTTAGCTTTACGAATCCAGTTGCATGTCTAGTTCGTATACTCAATCATATATAAGGAATCATGACACATTTGACTCTAAAGACTCTAACTAAGCGTTTTATTGATTTAGAGAAAATCTTTATGGGTGAAGGAGAAGTTCTATAAGTATTTTTTGTAACTTCCACACAAACCTACACGACTTTAGGTTTAGGAATCAAGTTGCATGTCTAGTTCTTATACTCAATCATATATAAGAGATCTTGTCACATTTGACTCCAAAGACTCTAACTAAGCGTTTTATTGATTTAAATCAAATCTTTGTGGGTGAAAGAGAAGTTCTAGAAGCATTTTTGTAACTTTAACACGAACCTACATTACTTTAGCTTTGGGAATATAGTTGCATTACTAGTTCTTATACACAATCATATACAAGGGATCATGTCACATTTAACTCGAAAGAGTCTAACTAAGCGTTTTATTGATTCAAAGCAAAGCTTTGATGGTAAACAAGAATTTCTAAAAAAAATATTTTGGAACTTCAACACAAACCTACACGACTTTAGCTTTTGGAATCCAGTTGCATGTCTAGTTGTTATACTCAATCACATACAAGGGATAATGCCACATTTGACTGCAAAGACTCAAACTAAGCATTTTATTTATTCAAAGCAAAACTTAGTGGGTGAAGGAAAAGTTCTAGAAGTGTGTTTTCGAACTTCAACAAAAACCTACACGACTTTAGCTTGAGGAATCCAGTTGCATGTCTAGTTTTTATACTCAATCATATACAAGGGATCATGTCACATTTAAATTCAAAGAGTCTAACTAAGCGTTTTATTGATTTAGAGAAAAGCTTTGTGGGTGAAGAAAAAGTTCTAGAAGTCTTTTTTGTAACTTCAACACATACCTACACAACTTTAGCTTTACGAATCCAGTTGCATGTCTAGTTCTTATACTCAATCATATACAAGGGATCATGTCACATTTGACTCCAAAGACTCTAACTAAGCGTTTTATTGATTTAGAGAAAAACTTTGTGGGTGAAGGAAAAGTTTTAGAAGTGTTTATTGTAACTTCAACACAAACCTACACAACTTTAGCTTTACGAATCCAGTTGCATGTCTAGTTCGTATACTCAATCATATATAAGGAATCATGACACATTTGACTCTAAAGACTCTAACTAAGCGTTTTATTGATTTAGAGAAAATCTTTATGGGTGAAGGAGAAGTTCTATAAGTATTTTTTGTAACTTCCACACAAACCTACACGACTTTAGGTTTAGGAATCAAGTTGCATGTCTAGTTCTTATACTCAATCATATATAAGAGATCTTGTCACATTTGACTCCAAAGACTCTAACTAAGCGTTTTATTGATTTAAATCAAATCTTTGTGGGTGAAAGAGAAGTTCTAGAAGCATTTTTGTAACTTTAACACGAACCTACATTACTTTAGCTTTGGGAATATAGTTTGCATTACTAGTTCTTATACACAATCATATACAAGGGATCATGTCACATTTAACTCCAAAGAGTCTAACTAAGCGTTTTATTGATTCAAAGCAAAGCTTTGATGGTAAACAAGAATTTCTAAAAAAATTTTTGGAACTTCAACACAAACCTACATGACTTTAGCTTTTAGGAATCAAGTTGCATGTCTAGTTGTTATACTCAATCACATACAAGGATAATACCACATTTGACTGCAAAGACTCAAACTAAGCATTTATTTGATTCAAAGCAAATCTTTGTGGGTGAAAAGAAGTTCTAGAAGTGTTTTTCGAACTTCAACACAAACCTACAGGACTTTAGCTTGAGAATCTAGTTGCATGTCTAGTTGGTATATTCAATCATATACAAGGGATCATGTCACATTTGAATCCAAAGACTCTAAGTAGGCGTTTTATTGATTTAGAGAAAAGCTTTGTGGGTGAAGAAAAAGTTCTAGAAGTCTTTTTTGTAACTTCAACACAAACCTACACAACTTTAGCTTTACGAATCCAGTTGCATGTCTAGTTCTTATACTCAATCATATACAAGGGATCATGTCACATTTGAATCCAAAGACTCTAAGTAAGGCGTTTTATTGATTTCGAGAAAAGCTTTGTGGGTGAAGGAAAAGTTTTAGAAGTGTTTATTGTAACTTCAACACAAACCTACACAACTTTAGCTTTACGAATCCAGTTGCATGTCTAGTTCGTATACTCAATCATATATAAGAAATCATGACACATTTGACTCTAAAGACTCTAACTAAGCGTTTTATTGATTTAGAGAAAATCTTTATGGGTGAAGGAGAAGTTCTATAAGTATTTTTTGTAACTTCCACACAAACCTACACGACTTTAGGTTTAGGAATCAAGTTGCATGTCTAGTTCTTATACTCAATCATATATAAGAGATCTTGTCACATTTGACTCCAAAGACTCTAACTAAGCGTTTTATTGATTTAAATCAAATCTTTGTGGGTGAAAGAGAAGTTCTAGAAGAATTTTTTGTAACTTTAACACGAACCTACATTATTTTAGCTTTGGGAATATAGTTGCATTACTAGTTCTTATACACAATCATATACAAGGGATCATGTCACATTTAACTCGAAAGAGTCTAACTAAGCGTTTTATTGATTCAAAGCAAAGCTTTGATGGTAAACAAGAATTTCTAAAAAAATATTTTGGAACTTCAACACAAACCTACACGACTTTAGCTTTTGGAATCCAGTTGCATGTCTAGTTGTTATACTCAATCACATACAAGGGATAATGCCACATTTGACTGCAAAGACTCAAACTAAGCATTTTATTTATTCAAAGCAAAACTTAGTGGGTGAAGGAAAAGTTCTAGAAGTGTGTTTTCGAACTTCAACAAAACCTACACGACTTTAGCTTGAGGAATCCAGTTGCATGTCTAGTTTTTATACTCAATCATATACAAGGGATCATGTTACATTTAAATTCAAAGAGTCTAACTAAGCGTTTTATTGATTTAGAGAAAAGCTTTGTGGGTGAAGAAAAGTTCTAGAAGTCTTTTTTGTAACTTCAACACATACCTACACAACTTTAGCTTTACGAATCCAGTTGCATGTCTAGTTCTTATACTCAATCATATACAAGGGATCATGTCACATTTGACTCCAAAGACTCTAACTAAGCGTTTTATTGATTTAGAGAAAAACTTTGTGGGTGAAGGAAAAGTTTTAGAAGTGTTTATTGTAACTTCAACACAAACCTACACAACTTTAGCTTACGAATCCAGTTGCATGTCTAGTTCGTATACTCAATCATATATAAGGAATCATGACACATTTGACTCTAAAGACTCTAACTAAGCGTTTTATTGATTTAGAGAAAATCTTTATGGTGAAGGAGAAGTTCTATAAGTATTTTTTGTAACTTCCACACAAACCTACACGACTTTAGGTTTAGGAATCAAGTTGCATGTCTAGTTCTTATACTCAATCATATATAAGAGATCTTGTCACATTTGACTCCAAAGACTCTAACTAAGCGTTTTATTGATTTAAATCAAATCTTTGTGGGTGAAAGAGAAGTTCTAGAAGCATTTTTGTAACTTTAACACGAACCTACATTACTTTAGCTTTGGGAATATAGTTGCATTACTAGTTCTTATACACAATCATATACAAGGGATCATGTCACATTTAACTCCAAAGAGTCTAACTAAGCGTTTTATTGATTCAAAGCAAAGCTTTGATGGTAAACAAGAATTTCTAAAAAAATTTTTGGAACTTCAACACAAACCTACATGACTTTAGCTTTAGGAATCAAGTTGCATGTCTAGTTGTTATACTCAATCACATACAAGAGATAATACCACATTTGACTGCAAACACTCAAACTAAGCAATTTATTGATTCAAAGCAAATCTTTGTGGGTGAAACAGAAGTTCTAGAATGTGTTTTCGAACTTCAACACAAACCTACAGGACTTTAGCTTGAGGAATCTAGTTGCATGTCTAGTTGTATATTCAATCATATACAAGGATCATGTCACATTTGAATCAAAGACTCTAAGTAAGCGTTTTATTGATTAGAGAAAAGCTTTGTGGGTGAAGAAAAAGTTCTAGAAGTCTTTTTTGTAACTTGAACACATACCTACACAACTTTAGCTTTACGAATCCAGTTGCATGTTAGTTCTTATACTCAATCATATACAAGGGATCATGTCACATTTGACTCCAAAGACTCTAACTAAGCGTTTTATTGATTTAGAGAAAACTTTGTGGGTGAAGGAAAGTTCTAGAAGTTTTTTGTAACTTCAACACAAACCTACACAACTTTAGCTTTAGGAATCAAGTTGCATGTCTAGTTTTATACTCAATCATATATAAGGATCATGTCACATTTGACTCCAAAGACTCTAACTAAGCGTTTTATTGATTTAAACAAATCTTTGTGGGTGAAAGAGAAGTTCTAGAAGTTTTTGTAACTTCAACACAACCTACAACTTTAGCTTTGGAATATAGTTGCATGTCTAGTTCTTATACTCAATCATATACAAGGGATCATGTCACATTTGACTCAAAGACTCTAACTAAGCGTTTTATTGATTTAGAAAAAGCTTTGGGTGAGAAAAAGTTCTAGAAGTTTTTTGTAACTTCAACACAACCTACACAACTTTAGCTTTAGGAATCCAGTTGCATGTCTAGTTCTTATACTCAATCATATAAGATCATGTCACATTTGACTCAAAGACTCTAACTAAGCGTTTTATTGATTTAGAGAAAATCTTTGTGGGTGAAGAAGTTCTAGAAGTATTTTTGTAACTTCAACAAAACCTACACGACTTTAGCTTTAGGAATCAGTTGCATGTCTAGTTCTTATACTCAATCATATACAAGGGATCATGTCACATTTGACTCCAAAGACTCTAACTAAGCGTTTTATTGATTTAAATCAAACTTTGTGGGTGAAAGAGAAGTTCTAGAAGCATTTTTGTAACTTAACACGAACCTACATTACTTTAGCTTTGGAATATAGTTGCATTCTAGTTCTTATACACAATCATATACAAGGGATCATGTCACATTTAACTCGAAAGAGTCTAACTAAGCGTTTTATTGATTCAAAGCAAAGCTTTGATGGTGAAAAAAGAATTTCTAAATATTTTGAACTTCAACACAAACCTACACGACTTTAGCTTTGGAATCCAGTTGCATGTCTAGTTGTATACTCAATCATATACAAGGGATCATGACACATTTGACTAAAGACTCAAACTAAGCTTTTATTTATTAAGAAAACTTTAGTGGGTGAAGAAAAGTTCTAGAAGTTTTTTTGTAACTTCAACAAAACCTACACGACTTTAGCTTAGGAATCCAGTTGCATGTCTAGTTTTATACTCAATCATATACAAGGGATCATGTCACATTTGACTCAAAGACTCTAACTAAGCGTTTTATTGATTTAGAGAAAAGCTTTTGGGTGTGAAAAAGTTCTAGAAGTCTTTTTGTAACTTCAACACATACCTACCAACTTTAGCTTTACGAATCAGTTGCATGTCTAGTTCTTATACTCAATCATATACAAGGGATCATGTCACATTTGACTCCAAAGACTCTAACTAAGCGTTTTATTGATTTAGAGAAAAACTTTGTGGGTGAAAAAAAGTTTTAGAAGTGTTTTTGTAACTTCAACACAAACCTACACAACTTTAGCTTTGGAATCCAGTTGCATGTCTAGTTCGTATACTCAATCATATATAAGGATCATGCACATTTGACTCAAAGACTCTAACTAAGCGTTTTATTGATTAAGAAATCTTTATGGGTGAAGGAGAAGTTCTAGAAGTATTTTTGTAACTTCACACAAACCTACACGACTTTAGGTTTAGGAATCAAGTTGCATGTCTAGTTCTTATACTCAATCATATATAGGAGATCTTGTCACATTTGACTCCAAAGACTTAACTAAGCGTTTTATTGATTTAAATCAAACTTTGTGGGTGAAAGAGAAGTTCTAGAAGCATTTTGTAACTTAACACGAACCTACATTACTTTAGCTTTGGGAATATAGTTGCATTCTAGTTCTTATACTCAATCATATACAAGGGATCATGTCACATTTAACTCCAAAGAGTCTAACTAAGCGTTTTATTGATTCAAAGCAAAGCTTTGTGGGTGAAACAAGAATTTCTAGAATGTTTTTGAACTTCAACACAAACCTACAACTTTAGCTTTACGAATCAGTTGCATGTCTAGTTGTTATACTCAATCACATATAAGGGAATAATCACATTTGACTGCAAAGACTCAAACTAAGCGTTTTATTGATTAAGAAAATCTTTGTGGGTGAAAAGAAGTTCTAGAAGTATTTTGAACTTCAACACAAACCTACACGACTTTAGCTTTAGAAATCAGTTGCATGTCTAGTTTATACTCAATCATATACAAGGGATCATGTCACATTTGAATCCAAAGACTCTAAACTAAGCGTTTTATTGATTTAGAGAAAAGCTTTGTGGGTGAAGAAAAGTTCTAGAAGTCTTTTTGTAACTTAACACAAACCTACACAACTTTAGCTTTACGAATCCAGTTGCATGTCTAGTTCTTATACTCAATCATATACAAGGGATCATGTCACATTTGAATCCAAAGACTCTAACTAAGCGTTTTATTGATTTCGAGAAAAGCTTTGTGGGTGAAGAAAAGTTTCTAGAAGTCTTTTTTGTAACTTCAACACATACCTACACAACTTTAGCTTTACGAATCCAGTTGCATGTCTAGTTCTTATACTCAATCATATAAGGATCATGACACATTTGACTCAAAGACTCTAACTAAGCGTTTTATTGATTTAGAGAAAATCTTTATGGGTGAAGGAAAAGTTCTAAGTATTTTTTGTAACTTCAACAAAACCTACACGACTTTAGTTTAGGAATCAGTTGCATGTCTAGTTCTTATACTCAATCATATATAAGAGATCTTGTCACATTTGACTCCAAAGACTCTAACTAAGCGTTTTATTGATTTAAAAAATCTTTGTGGGTGAAGAGAAGTTCTAGAAGCATTTTTGTAACTTAACACAACCTACAACTTTAGCTTTGGGAATAGTTGCATGTCTAGTTCTTATACTCAATCATATACAAGGGATCATGTCACATTTGAATCCAAAGACTCTAACTAAGCGTTTTATTGATTTAGAGAAAAGCTTTGTGGGTGAAAAAAAGTTCTAGAAGTTTTTGTAACTTCAACACAACCTACACAACTTTAGCTTTACGAATCCAGTTGCATGTCTAGTTCTTATACTCAATCATATATAGGATCATGACACATTTGACTCTAAAGACTCTAACTAAGCGTTTTATTGATTTAGAGAAATCTTTATGGGTGAGAGAGAAGTTCTATAAGTATTTTTTGTAACTTCCACAAAACCTACACGACTTTAGGTTTAGGAATCAAGTTGCATGTCTAGTTCTTATACTCAATCATATATAAGAGATCTTGTCACATTTGACTCCAAAGACTCTAACTAAGCGTTTTATTGATTTAAATCAAATCTTTGTGGGTGAAAGAGAAGTTCTAGAAGCATTTTTGTAACTTTAACACGAACCTACATTACTTTAGCTTTGGGAATATAGTTGCATTACTAGTTCTTATACACAATCATATACAAGGGATCATGTCACATTTAACTCGAAAGAGTCTAACTAAGCGTTTTATTGATTCAAAGCAAAGCTTTGATGGTAAACAAGAATTTCTAAAATATTTTGGAACTTCAACACAAACCTACACGACTTTAGCTTTGGAATCCAGTTGCATGTCTAGTTGTTATACTCAATCACATACAAGGGATAATGCCACATTTGACTGCAAAGACTCAAACTAAGCATTTTATTGATTCAAAGCAAAACTTTGTGGGTGAAGGAAAAGTTCTAGAAGTGTTTTCGAACTTCAACAAAAACCTACACGACTTTAGCTTGAGGAATCCAGTTGCATGTCTAGTTTTTATACTCAATCATATACAAGGGATCATGTACATTTAAATTCAAAGAGTCTAACTAAGCGTTTTATTGATTTAGAGAAAAGCTTTGTGGGTGAAGAAAAAGTTCTAGAAGTCTTTTTTTAACTTCAACACATACCTACACAACTTTAGCTTTACGAATCCAGTTGCATGTCTAGTTCTTATACTCAATCATATACAAGGATCATGTCACATTTGACTCCAAAGACTCTAACTAAGCGTTTTATTGATTTAGAGAAAAACTTTGTGGGTGAAGGAAAAGTTTTAGAAGTGTTTATTGTAACTTCAACACAAACCTACACAACTTTAGCTTTACGAATCCAGTTGCATGTCTAGTTCGTATACTCAATCATATATAAGGAATCATGACACATTTGACTCTAAAGACTCTAACTAAGCGTTTTATTGATTTAGAGAAAATCTTTATGGGTGAAGGAGAAGTTCTATAAGTATTTTTGTAACTTCACAAACCTACACGACTTTAGGTTTAGGAATCAAGTTGCATGTCTAGTTCTTATACTCAATCATATATAAGAGATCTTGTCACATTTGACTCCAAAGACTCTAACTAAGCGTTTTATTGATTTAAATCAAATCTTTGTGGGTGAAAGAGAAGTTCTAGAAGCATTTTTGTAACTTTAACACGAACCT